>VYZT01048778.1:5574-17576 GCA_013400735.1 Pomatostomus ruficeps
TTGGAAAAATCCTGCTGCAGCTTTTGGGCAAAGCCTTTTGCAGGTTTTGGGCAAATTCTGCTGCAGCTCTTGATGGAATAATTTTGGCATCAGGAGCAGCTGAGGGCTTGTTCACGGGGGAACGTGAATTTCTTTGGGTGGAAGAGTCTCAGCGTTGGGCTCTTGCACAGGAGCTGCTGCTGGGGCTCAGTGACTGATTTTCGAGCTGGGATTCATGAACCTCTTGCAGTGAGAGACCTTGGAAGGTTTTTCACTGGTAATGGCAGCGTGGTTAGAGGCCACTAGCTCAGAGAAGGAAGCCTGCTTGGGAGGGAAGGAATTGCAGCCTCGGGATTCCTGTGGGCTCCGCGAAGGAGCAGGAGCCGCTTCCCTCGAGCTCCCGGCAGCCCTGGCCTGTGCTATTAGGGAAATTGTCCCTCTGCTTTGATTTCCAGGAAAAATCCCCAACTCTGCTGTTTCCAGGGGCACCAGACCCTCAGCCGGCTGGAGGAGCTGGCGAAGGATGGGAGCTGGTTGGATATTCCTCCAGCACCGTGTGGTGGATCAGTGAGACTCCGACTTCCTTCAGTTCTAGAAAAAAGGGAGAATCCCGCTGGGATTTAAAGCTGAGCAGCCTCTGAACTGGGCTGGGTACCAGGCGTTGGTTTGGTGGCATCTTCGGGAGGATGATGTGGTTAAGTCCAATTCCTTGGATTTTTTTTTGTTGTTGGAATTGTAAAAAGCGATGTTTGTTATCCCCAACCGCAGCGCAGAAAAGCACTGAGAGAACTCGACAAATCCTGCAGATTTCAATACAAACTGGTGATTTAAAAAAGCCTTTTTCTCTGTTCCTAAAGGATTCATTTTTTTCATATTAAAATATGATTTTAAAAAGAGAAAGAATATTTTTTATCTTTCCATGCACAAGTTGTGTCCGTTCTGACACAAATCAGGTGTAGAAAAAGGAGCCCTGAGTGTCACATTCCCCACTGTCCAAAATTTCCAAATTTTTGAGCAACGAAGGTGCTTTTGTGGTTGGTTTGTTTTGGCTTTTATTTTGCTTTACATGGTTAATGCAGGAGATGAACATATTTGAATTTGAATCTACAAAGGCTGGTTTGCTGTACCTGAAAATCAGCTTTTATAGTGAAAGGGGGAGATCTTTAAAAACTCCTTTTGGAGTGGTTTTTTTTTTCAAGAAGATAATTTTAAGCAGTAAATGACAAAAATCAAAAGCGTGGGATCAGTTAACATCCCATACAAACAGAGATTTGGCCTTTTTGAATGCTCAGATTTGTATTCTGAGGTGTTTTGCAGTTTTTAATGTGATTTTTTTTTTGCTTTGTATCATATTTCCAGAAGAAAAATACTTCAGGATCACGTTGCCTGTTGGACAGGGGTGATAACAGCAGCGCATTTATCATTTTTATTTTTTCCCAACCAAAGCCACATTGAATTAATCCAGTTTATCCTGAGTTTAGCCTGCAGAGGACGATGCATGTGAAACATCCGATATAACTTTCTAGCAATGATTTCGATCCCGTGATACCTGCACGTTTCTGATCGTTAAATCAAAATAATATTAAAAAAATCCTTAAATAATATTTTCAGGTTTGTGGCTGTGGAAGGAGCAGGGAATGCTGACGAGGGAGAGCAGAGCCCTAATTGTGCCGGGTGCCCTGCCAGGAGCTGGGGCAGCTCCAAGCGGGAGCTGATTCCTGGATTTTCCAGCAGAAAAATATCTTTGGCTTATCCTGATACCTCCTTGGGATGGGAAGTATTAATGACCTTGCAGGACAAATTATTCAGAACTCAAAATGGGCGGTTTTGCGCTGTCTTAGGGAGAAGATGGGTTTTGCTCACCACAAAAACCCCTTTTTAAAGTCATTTTCTGTCAGATCTGTCTTTTTATTTTACTTACTTATCCTTTAAGGTGATCTAATCAAGGAATAAAATACTCCTACAGCTCTTGCGTGGTTTTGTCCACACATTTTCTAGTTATTTTCTATAAATCTTGGAATATCTTTGTTTTTCATGCAATTAAACATTGATATTTTGTCCTTTTGTTTGTCCTCACACTCAGCTTTAGTTTGACTGGCCCGGGAGTTTTATCAGCTTCAAATTTGCTTTTATTTAAAGCCCCAAAAGCTCATCCTTTGTCCCTTTCCCCAGGATCTCAGTCCAGGTATTTCCTTTCCCACTGAATTCCCCTCTGCTGTGAAAACTCTCTCCTATATTTTAAATTCATTTTTTGTTCACAAGAAGGTGTTTTATGAGGGCCTGATTTTTTTGATAGCAATCTTTGTAATGCTGTTACCTCACGGTCAGTGAGGCAGTTTCAAGCTGGAGGAAATCCACGCTGAGAATTCCACGGTGCAGCTGCTTCCGCACACACTCCCAGCCCCTGGCATTCCCTGAATCCTTTGGAAATCCAGATCCCTCACTTCCAGCAGGACGGAATCTGTGCTGTTCCCACCTGTGGCACTCATGGAAAGCAAATCCCACTTTTTCTGGGGTTTTGGTTTGGTTTTTCACCCCTTTCCTTGTGCACTTGCAATCAAAATCCTGATTTATGTGAGGGTTCAATATTCCCTTTTCTTCCTAGGATGTGATTTTGTTATTGGGAACCTCAAGGGGAGCTTCCTGCACAGCCCGGAGCAATGAGCTCCTGTGCAGTCAGCAATAATTCAGGGAGCAAAACAGGAATCATTTCCTATTTTCCTCATTTGAATCAGATAAATAAATAGGAAATGCAGGTGTAAAGTGGAGAATCCTTTCTGGTTGCTGTCAGGTTGTTAGAGCAGCTCTCACATCTCTGTGTCTGAAGGGATTGTGAGGATTGTTGGGATTGTTGGTGCTCACCTGACACACTGAGCACGTGAACACCTTCCAAACCCATCCCTGTGTCAGGAAATTGGGATTTTGGTGGTTTTTTCCCTCCTAACGCGTGGCTCTTGCTGTCCCCAGGTGCTGGTGAGCGAGGACTCGGACAGCTCCGCTCAAGGGGAGCTTCCTGCACAGCACGGAGCAATGAGCTCCTGTGCAGTCAGCAATAATTCAGGGAGCAAAACAGGAATCATTTCCTATTTTCCCTACTTGAATCAGAGAAACAAATAGGAAATGCAGGTGTAAAGTGGAGAATCCTTTCTGATTGCTGTCAGGTTGTTAGAGCAGCTCTCACATCTCTGTGTCTGAAGGGATTGTGAGGATTGCTGGTGCTCAGCTGACACACTGAGCCCGTGAACACCTTCCAGCCAATCCCTGTGTCAGGAAATTGGGATGTTGGTGGTTTTTTCCCCTCCTAACCTGTGGCTCTTGCTGTCCCCAGGTGCTGGTGAGCGAGGACTCGGACAGCGACGGCATCGTGGCCCATTTCCCTGCCCACGAGAAGCCCATCTGCTGCATGGCCTTTAACCCCAGTGGTAAGAGATGGCTCTGGGTATTGGGATGGGTGCAAAGGAGGCAGGAAATCCCTGGGAATGTGTCCCTGGCTCAGGCGCCCTGCTCCGTGGAGTGTGGGATGTGGGATTTGTCTTTTCTGGAAATGTCAAACTTCAGCTCTTCCTGTGGTAGAAGGGAGGAGATTCAGTTCCTCCTCCACTGCTGAGGGATCTGCCAGCCAGGTGCACACGTGGTGCTCAGGTATCCAGAGGATCAGCACTTGGATTTAATTGCAGTCCTCCAAAAATGCAGAAATTAAATCATTTCACTGGTTTTTAAAATAAGTGACACTGCCATTATTTGTTTGCTGATGAAGAGTTCGTGTTCTTACCCTCTCTCCTGAGTGAAACCAGCTGTAATCTGAAAATACCTGTGAGGAACTCCTCAAAAATACCTGTTTGTCCCCTTCCTCAGTCACTGTGGGCAGCCGGGACAGCCACAAACCTCGTGTATTAACAGACCTCATTAATGTGACAATTAACAATTCATTATCTACAGACAAACGCTGTTCTGGCTGATTGCAGCAGCAGCACTCAGCGAAACGGTCAGAGCATCGACAGCTCCCCTTGCCTGAATTCACAATTTCCGAAACGCCACGAAGATCGTGGGGGCGAAGTCACGTTTCGGAGAATGAAACGAAATGTCTGTCATCTCTGCTTTCACTTTTGCTGACCAGTTGGTGTCATTCTGACACCCCATCTGTTGTGTCAGAACTCTTTAGCTGCGCTGTGCACTTCTCTGGGGCTTTGTGACAGAAAAGCTGCACTTTCATCTGCCTGCATTTCCTTGGAAGGGGATTTTTTTGTGGGGTTCTGCGCGGCGAGCTGAGAATCCTCTGCTCCAGAGCAGGGAATTGTGCTGGGATCCCAATTCCTGGGGTGTCCTGTGCTCAGAGCCTGGCCTGGACAAACCTCCTGGGCTCTGGGTGGGATTTCCAGGAGCATCCATGCAAACATCCCCGTTCCCTGTGCTCGGTTTGGGAGTGTAGGAGCTCTCCTGTCTGTTCAGAGGCTGTTTGAACCTTTCTTTCCTGGTTTTGGGAGCTCTGTGCCTCCTTTCCCCGGCTGCCCTGCCAGGAACTGTACAATAAACCCAGGAAAGAGGAGAATTATCCCCGATTTTATTTTTTTAGAGCTTCTGCTTCAGCTGCCAATTTGTTAAGGTGAGTAAGCAGCCTCAGAGCCTCTGAAAAGGACGTTTTGGTACAAAACCTTCCTGACGGGCTTCTCCTGGCACAGCTTTGCCCAAGAAAAGCTTTTCCCTACAGTTCAGAGGGGTTTTCCAGCTGCAGGACTCCATCCTGGCTTCTCACCAGCAAAAGACACAATATTTTGAATCCAATCCCTTAAAACAAACTGAAAATACAATAATTCAGACATTTCTGTAGCTGTAGCTAAGTCCAAACTCGATTTGGGAGCAGCACCAGCTTTTAAATCCATGGGATGGGGCAGGTACATTCCAATTTTGGTGTTAAAGAGGAAAGTTTTCAAATAAGAGGCTCAGTTAGTAAACAGCTAAAAAACGGTGCTGGTTTATAAATATCTGGGGTTTTTTTTCCCTGTTAAATGTGGTAAATAAATGATCTGCTTTCCAGAAGTGTTGCTCCTGCCAGCTTAGCAGCTGAGAGCTGTGAAGTGCAAGACATCGAAAATTTAAAATAATTACGCTTCCTTGGCTGCCAAAGAGATTTTCCACCCATTAATAACGAGAAAATTAATGTTGGGCCAGCAGTAAAGCAGATTAAACTGTGTCCCCCTTGGGATGCCTGGCTGCACCTTTAACAGACCTGAAATTGCTCCGATTATTTGAATGTTCTGTATTGAAACGCGGCGGTGGCCTTGAGTTAATCGTTAAAAGAGGGCAATATTGGAACATCTCTGCCCAAGATTTTCCCATTGATCAGAGAAAGCGAGCAGGAGAGTGAAGCAAGCTGTGATTATTTAATGACAGAACAATTCTTCCGTTTTTCTGGTCGTTTTCTTCTGGTTTTCTGCTGGAATTATTGCCTTGGAAGACAAATACGTTGGAATTAAGGCGATTTGATGGGTTGCAGTTAGAAATGTTGTGTCCCATGTCACCAAAAAGGGAGGAATCCTTGATTGATGTCTTGATCAAGTCTTGCATTTGGGGTTGGTTGTGAAGGAGGAGCCGTGGCCATGGATTATTTTAGGAGTTCTCAGAGTCACACGGAGTTATTTATTCACCAAATAATACTTTATTTTGCGTCTCTTTCTTGTGACTTGCTGGGATTTTTAAAATATTTGTATTAAATCTTTACGTACTTGAGGCGAATTTTTGCTCAAATCGGAATTTCATTATTCAGTTAAGGATTTTTGAAACCCAGTTCTATAACTGCAGCACCCTTGGAGCATCCAGGGCCCGAGCAGCTCTGATGTTTGGCTGTGTTTTCATTTGCCTGCGAGAGGAGTTAATTGAATATAAATAAAGCTGCTGCTCCTGGGCTGGGTCAGATCCTTCAGAAAACCGGGGGCCTTGTAAAATTTGTCACATTCCAGCAAGATTTGAGTGACTGCTCAGCCCAGGGAGCTGCAGTGGGACGGGAATGCTGTCCAGTGAGCCTGTGGAAGGTGGGAATGCCAGGAGAAATCCCTGTGGATGAACCAGGAGCGGCCCTAAGCCCCCTGAGCACTCTTAGGGTGTAATTCTTGTAATTCAGGACCCTCCAAAGCTCAATACCAGCCCTGCGTGGCACCAGAGGTCAGATTTCAGAATGGAAGTGTGCAAAGTTTGTATTTTAATCCCTTTTTGGACAAGCAGTGAGCCGGTGCGGTGGCTGGACCGGTGCAGAAATGTCAGATCTGCATCCCTAAATTCAGCCTGTCCATGGATCCACATTTCCTCCCCACAGCCGTGCGCCCGTGGCGTTCTGGGCAGAAATCCACCTCGGCCTGAAGGTGCTGAATCCTTCAGTGAGCGTGGCACAGGAGTGACCCTGTTTGGGGAGAGGTGGAAACACTCGCAAAATTTCGGGGTGAAACTCCCAAGCGGCGCGAACCTCGTTGTAGGCGCCCATCAGCAATTAGGAACGGACAGGTCTGTAATTAATAAACAGGCTCCGGTGGGGCTGCAGCTCCGTGCCCTCGCCAGCCCCAGTCCCAGCCTCGCGGCCGGAGGAAGCTCCGGGATAAACAGAGCGCAGCGCCCCGGCTCCCGAGCGCTCCCGGCTTCCGCTTCCAGCCCCTATAATTAGAAGTCCTTCTTTTCCTCGTATTCCCAGTTGACGCAAATGCTTTTTGTGGCTTGGCACCTCGTTTAGGGCGTGGGCTCAGTTTATGGCCAGGCCAGAGTCTGGTTTAGTCTTCTGATACTGCATAAATAGCTCTTAACCCACAGTCTACATCTGTACTAGTTTTTCCCTTTTATGCATATATCCCTCGGGTTTTTATTTCTCTCCTGAAAGAAGCTGATTGTTTCCCAAACAGAATGCAGGAAAAGTAGGAAGCTGTAAATTAGGGCAGGTAAAACAAAGCTTTGCTATTTTTTTCTGTTTTTCCCCCCTCCCATTTAGGATATCTGTTTCTTTTAAGCTGGATTTTAATCATCTCTGTGGATTTCAAACAACCGCACAGTAAAACAGTCATTAATTTAATCTGGCTGCGCCCTCGTACCGTGGATAAGCAAAATCAGAATTTTTGCAGTGAGCTATGGACTAAATAAAGTCTGGTTTACACATAAATTTCCACTGGGCCCCGTGTATGCAGGACTTGCAGTGGATTTCAGCTGTTATCTGTTAAACAGGGATTAATGCCAGTTTGAAAAATAAGCAGGAAATCCTCCAGAATTATTCACTTTTCATCTCTGATTATTCACCCATAAAGTGCCTCATAAGAGAAAACATTTGGGCTGAACTTAGCACAGCTTTAACCTGCATTTCCGCCCAAACAATTTTTTGGGAAAACTGTCACAGGGCCTCTTAAGAAGCTTGAGTTGAAGTTTCCTGAGCTTGAGAGGGAAAGTGAGGTAGGAGCAGGATTCCTGTTGGTGTTTCTGCTGGGATTTGGTGTTCCTGCTGCAGGGAGCTGGAGAGAGATACGAAATGGCTGAGCTGGGATCATGGAAAACTGGGATTCTTCAGGGTGAAGTAACGAGAGCTGGAAAATCCCACCGCAAAGCCCCAGCGCCGCGTTCTGGAACACGGGTGATTTATTGTTTGAATAACAGGAGCGAGGGAGAGATTTCCAAATGCTGTTTTATAAATACGCGTTCTTTCCCATCTGTGGTGTTGTGCTTGGGACCTCCGTGTTGATACAAGTCCTGCCAGAATATATTTGTACTTCAAATGCAAATGTGGGTGTGAAAGGTCCTCCTTTCACTCGCTGAAAAAGAGTCTCCAGCACAAGCGCAGGGCCTGTTTTCCCTGGGCTTTCATCTAATAAATGCATTTATTCCAGACAGCACAGGCAGCGGGAGTTTGGGTTAGACACAAATTGCCAAATCAGATACCACCCATCTTTCTATTTTTAAGTCAATTCCTTCCCAGCCGCAGACGTATTATCTTTCGCCTCTGTTCTCCTTCGAGTTAGCAAAAACAGAGCAGAGAAACCCCAACCCAAAGGCAGGAAACCCAGAGGCGAAGCACACACGGGACCAGGAGCCGGGAGCATCACCTGGAAGTGCTCAGAGCCGCAGGCAGAGGAGCGAAAGCTGCGGCTGCTGGGACCTGAGGTGGCACCGAGGGAGCAGAGAGGTGCCAGCCTGGGCTCTGGGGGCTCGTGTGCCCCAGGCTGTGGTTTGTGTGCCCCAAGTGAGCCTGGAGAGAGGGATGTGGGGTTGGGGAGAAGCAGTGAGGAGCAGGGTGGGGTGGGATCCTCCTGGGCCACCTGCAGCTCCGCCAGCACTGGGAACTGATCCTGCTGAGCTGAGCGCCCGTGGCTCGCACGGAGCGGCAAGGACGGCGACCCCGGTGTTTGCACTGGCTCAGGATATTGCACAGCCTCTTGTCTCCCGGTCCAGACAGACTTTTGGCACATTTAGAGGGTTTTTACAATCTTCCCTGTGCCGGGATCCACACGAGGAACGCTCTGCTGGGGTCTCTGGGTCAGTGTTTATAAAAGACTTCTCGAGCTTTGGGGGAAGAAGGAATATCTGTTTGGCAGAGCTTGTGTGCTCAATGTTGAGAGAACTCTTGTAGATCCATCTCCTCCAGCTTCTCCTTTTCTAAAGTTCCTTTCTGTTGGGAATAAAAGAGAGCACAAAAGGACCTAAAGCACCCCCACTTCTATATGAAGCTGTCTAATGCATGAGGAGAGAACAGCTTGGGAATAAAGAAGATAAATTCTTACTGGGCTGAATTATTTTGGAATATCCCCGCTCCAGCACCAGCAGCAGCCTCATTCCAGCACACAAACCCCTCTCTGCTTCCAGCTCTCTCTGCTGGAAATGCTATATATTATTGGGGACCGCACACTTCACGAGAAGGGAAGTGTAGTTTGTGATGTTGCAGAACAGAATTAATGCAAATTGTGTGCATAATCCCACACGAAAGGCTTGGCTGCCTCGCACCGGAGCAACTCGAGCTGTATTTCCTATCAACACAGTCACTACAAATCAAGGAAATTGCCAGTTAAGCCAACATTAACATCCAGACCAACCTCAGCTCACATGCCTTCCCGCCCAAACATAATACCCCAGCGCTCTCCCGGATTTCTCAGCTCCATAACAAACTCCCTTTCATTTCCAAGGCTCGGGGCCGGAGGAGCAGCGGGGAACAGTAAAAGTGTGTCTGCTGGAGGGGATCTTGCTGAGCTCAGGCGGGAGGTGCTGCCTTGGTGTGCGCCGCAGGAAATGCCTGGGCGCAGCGTGGGTGGCCTGGCCGCGCCGGGCCCTGCCAGCCTCAGTGGTCAAGCTGGGGGGAGACTCGGAGGCCCTTTGGGCTCCCGGCGCAATTTGGATTTCTCTGGTTTTGTCCCGTGCTGCTGGTGGGCCTCATGGCCGTGGAAGTGCCTGTTTGCCTTCTCGGGATCCTTCTGGCAGGACAGTTATGGGAAGAGAACGTGAGGAGTGCCCAGTTGGTGCCACACTGCCCTGGCTGGGGTGGCAGCAAGGGAGATCAAGCCTTTGGCCACTGAAATCTTCCTTTCTGTCCTAAGGGAAGGACCCAAAATCTTGGATTCCAGGATTGCCAAGGAGGGAAATCACTCAGGATCTAGTGAAGAAGTGGTGGTCCAGGAGAGAAGTTAATTACACTTAATCTTTACCCTGCTGCTTGGCACATTTTTCCAGATTAATTGTAAAATCTTCCAGGTTGGTGCCACACTGCCCTGGCTGGGGTGGCAGCAAGGGAGATCAAGCCTTTGGCCACTGAAATCTTCCTTTCCTAAAGGAAGGGCCCAAAATCTTGGATTCCAGGATTGCCAAGAAGGGAAATCACTCAGGATCTAGTGAAGAAATGGTGGTCCAGTAGAAAAGTTAAGAAAAGTTAATTACCCTTAATCTTCACTTTGCTGCTTGGCACATCTTTGCCAGATTAATTGTAAAATCTTCCAAGTTGGTGCCACACTGCCCTGGCTGGGGTGGCAGCACTGGGCCCACAGGGTCAAGCCTTTGGCCACTGAAATCTTCCTTTCCTAAAGGAAGGGCCCAAAATCTTGGATTCCAGGATTGCCAGGGAGGGAAATCACTCAGGATCTAGTGATGAAATACTGGTCCAGTAGAAAAGTTAATTACCCTTAATCTTTACCCTGCTGCTTGGCACATTTTTGCCAGATTAATTCTAAAATCTTCCAAATGTTTTAAGGTTGGACATCAGTGAAACCTCTCTGTGTGAGAGATTTCCACTGTGTCCTGTTGGTACCCGAGATAGCAGAGGGAAAGACAATTCCTGGTGCCACCTGTAAATAAATGAAGGCACTGAACACTCATTTATGGCAGAAATAACAATTTATCCTCTCAATAAGTATCGTGTAAAATGTGGGCACTCAGTTCTCTTCCTGCAAGATTAAAGATTTCAGATTTTTCTTTAAGAGATGAGTACCTTGAAAATTATTCAGAATGTCACATAAACTGCTAAAACCTCTTTGTACTTGATGTTAATTAAATGTCAGAGGGTTTCTTTGAGTGATAACTTATTAAATTTCATTAATAACAGAAAAATAAATCTGTCGTTTGTTACTGTTGTCCTAAGATCTGCTGTGATGTTGTACTTTTATATGTACAAAAATATTTAATTTTTTTGTGTAAATTGGTATAAATTTATGGCAAATTGACTTCAAATATGTTTGTAAATGTTTAAAAACTGGGTTATGGGCTGACACGTATTGGGATAAAAAATAAGTAAATAATATAAATAAATAAAAAATATATAAAAAATAAAATAAATGTAAGTTACAGTGGTTGTGCTGATGTGATTGAGTCATTTCAGCACCTCCACCTGTGACCTGTTTTCGGTGGAGCTGGTACTTCATTTACAGTTTTATTTGAAAGCTCTCAACTCCAATTTGCTGCCTTTCACCAATACCTCAGACAGGTTCTTCCATTTGTAAGAAATCTTCTTCAGGACTGCTTTGGTAATGGGCTGTTTTGGCTGGATTTCCAGGATCTATTCTTCCAAAAATCGGTGTTGTGGAGACATCAATCTCTTTTAGACTGGCTCGAGCCCAGGGAAGAGCATTTTGGGGTTTTGCTGTAACATTCATCACTTCAATGCTTCGTGTTGGTCACACAGTTCTCAAATTTAGTTGGAATATCCAGATTTTTCAGATGTTTTTATAGATTTGTGTTGTAATACTATCTTAATAACGTATTAATACTTAAGTAGTAGTACTGTGAATGCGATTTCAGTTGAAGTTCTGATTCATTTTTATGAGGTGAATCCCTTTCAATTCAGTAATCTTCTGTGTTCTCTTCTGCTTCCAAACCCCAAATATAAACCACACTCAGCGTTTTTTAGACAGACATTTTAAGCCTCTTCTTTCGCAGTGATTAATCTCTCGTGCTTTTGTGTTTCTTTTCTCTTTTTTTTTGTCTTTTTCTTTACCCAGGGATGTTGCTGGTCACCACAGACACGTTAGGCCACGATTTCCACGTTTTCCAAATCCTGACACATCCTTGGTCATCGTCACAAAGTGCCGTCCATCATTTGTACACGCTTCACAGGGGAGAGACTGAAGCCAAAGTAAGTGAAACTCTTTGCTGAAGAATAATCCCCAGACACCTTATCCATTCTGTGTACGTTGGCACTTTAATGTTTGTTTCAGCACACAAAGAGCCTTTCTTGTGCTCCAGCCACAGAAAGGGATAAGAGCAGAGCGTTTAACCTGGACAATAATAAATTCTTGCCCTTTGCAATGAGGTGCTGTCAGATTTATTCAGATCTGGCAGTGCCTCCAAAGAGCCCCGATTATTGGCTGTGTTTGCACTTAACCTTTTCTCGTGTAACATGTTCCGCATTTGTCTCGTGCCCGTGGAGGAACTGTCAGCGTTTGCCTGGCCCTGCTGGTAAAAACCCCAGACAGACAATTAAAGAGTTGAAAGGAAGAGTTAATCAAAAGGCCCTGATGAACTTTTCTCAGCAAAGTGGGGGAACCTGCAGAGACTTCTCAGTGTAAAATCAGAGATAGGCT
>VYZT01048781.1:5091-18317 GCA_013400735.1 Pomatostomus ruficeps
TAGATAGATAGATAACAAAAAAAAAAAAACCAAACCAAACCCAAAACTGGGGGATATACAGCGTGAACCCCAGAGACTGATGACCAGCTTGGCACCAAGGTGGTAGTACTGATATACAAAAAGTAAAACATGCTTACATTTATGGTTTTTTATAGCCTGCCCCCAGAGTAGACAACACCCTTATTTTTGGAAATCTCCCATGGGGGGAGACTGACGTCCTAAAACACTGGCAAATATGCCAACCAGGTGCTCTGCAGGAGGTCAAACTCTCCCTTTCTCTCTTAATCCACGAAAAGGATTGGTTGTCCTACTCACTATAACCTTCCCTTGTCCCAAAGTATGAGGCACAAGCTCACTGTGCAAGCTCCCCTTTCCAAAGCCAGGAGACAAGGATATCACTTAGTTTGTCCCTTGGCTATTAGCAGGCCACACTGAAGGCACAGAGATTCATGGACAGCAGCACTCAAGGGATGTCTCTGACACTGTTGGGAGGCAGCCGGTGATATTTAAATGGTGGCTGTTGTCATTCAAGTTCCTTTGATGACCTCATGAGTGATCAAATTGACCCTTAAGGCATTTATATATAACTTCAGAATACACAACGGGTTGGAGTAAATGTGATCCGTGTCTGTGCTGCTTCTCCAGACAGAAATCACTGAGATTTGTTCCAAGTGACTGATGCTAGACTTCAATGTAATTTTGAGAAGACACAATATTCTCATTCCCAAAAGAGAATAATACATTGAATACAGAGAAATTGAAGGAATTAATACCTTAGATGTATCAGTACAACAATAAACCAAACAAAGCCACCACCACACACAAAACAAAAACAAATAAAAGAAAAAAGCAAACAAAACCCACAAAAACACATCATTGAAAAATGATTCTTCCAGAATAAGTACCCAATGCTGAACCACCACAATTCTCAGGGAAAAGCCTCTCTCCTTCAACAAGGGCAACACTATTACAGGTATGAGATTGATCTTTTCAGTCTTCATTTACCTTAATACATTAGAGAGAGGAATTAGGCATGGTGTCTAGAAGGTATCACTCTGGGGAGGAAAGAAAACAAAAAGAAATGAAAAACACACTGGATTTTTTTTCCCCAGGTAGTTTTGGTGACAAAGGTCTAAGGTACATGTGACAAGTCTACAAGCTTTCCTGCAGCAATGTCATCATATGTCATGGCTTTCTACATCTGACTTTTATTGAAGCTGTCTTCCTGGAAACAGAGCAAAAAGTTTGCAGCGGCTCACAAAAAATTGCAACCCTTCAAGGGAAAATGCAATTAATTTTGTTTTTACTTTTAAAATTAGGTATGGTGGTCTTTCAAATAAATTAAAAGAAAGTAAACTGCTCAGTAAATTGAAATACACCTAACTCACTGATTAAAAGAGACTACGGGTTTAAAAAGCCTACAGCTTTGGTGAATTTTTCATGTAAGCTACCAAAAAATCCACTAACATCCCAAGCATGATTTAAAAACAAATTTTACTAACCAAGTATGTAGATAGATGCAAGGGGAATGAATTTCATGCATTTTCAGTGCATGACGGAATTGACAGTATTTCTCCTTAAATAAATGACCAACTGCTCACAGTTTCACTTTTAGGAAATGAGTCATGAAGAAATGATATCATAATATAGTTGCCGATCATTCAGGTTACTTAGGATACAAAATGCTACAACACATATGGAAACATTACACTTAAGTACTTTATAATAAAATAAAATTAGGGAACATTCCAGAGGACAGTCTTTTGTATCCCCCAATCCCTTAATAGAAATACAGAGAATGCCTACAAAACTACAGGTTAAAAATATAGTGATGATCAAGTAAATCAGGTGTACACAAGGAAACACACAGGAAAAAAGGTAACATTTGTTAAGAATACTGCACCCCCTCACTAAAATCAGTGTCTGACACTTGTGATCTACTTTCCAGATTTGAAATTGTCAAATAAGTGTTTTGTTACTGATTATAAATTTGACATTCAATCAAAGTCTTTAGAGGAGGAAAAATGAATCTATTGTCAATTCATCTTTGGGTTAAACATTTAGCTGTAACAGCACAATACATTATTCAAAGCTACTATTATATATACATGCTAAATATATCTCTCTATATTTAATATTAAAAGTACCGCACTATAAGGTCAGGGTCAGGACAAGAATTACCACTTCTTTGGCTATGACCACATAAGAGTTTTATAGTATGAGTTCAGCCAAATTTTTTTTTCAAAATCATTTGTTCAGCCTTATAATTTTTCTTTCAAGATATCAATTCATTCTGCTTTCCCAGACTTCCTTAGTCTTCCACATCCCTTTTTAAACCAGTGCCACTGTCCTCAGATCCATTATTCTCCATTCACTGCTAAACATCAAGCCTCAAGTCAGTGTAAGTCAGACCAATAACTCAACCATGTAAATCACTCCAAGTTACACTGCAGATCATGTAAGAGGTCTGCCTTTCACGCTTCAGTGGAGCTATGGAAACAATCTGAAGGAGAGGAGGACAGTTACAACCGGACACCTATGATGTCCACCAAAACCAATCACGATACTGACTCTATCATGAGATGACACACAGTGTGATGCAAACTGGAGTGTTCTGATACTTTAGCTAGGGAAAACTCACACAGCTTCACTGGCTCCCAGCTCAGGGTTGGTAAGTTCTAACTCACACCTGGAGCAAAGGTAGTTTGGTTTGATATGAAGGGATTTGATTACCATGTAAGATCTTTTAACCAAGGAGTTAATCTTTTTCTACACCAACATTACATTCAGCCAGGTATGAAGCCTCTGCAAACCGCATTCATGGGAAGTAGCCAACCAGTATTGATTTCTGTACAATTTTCATCAAAATAGAAAAAATATATTAGAAATAGCTCCCAATATCCACTGTTGTTCATATAAGTACACACATAAAAAACATACACACCCATTCCCTTCCAACTGTTTAGCACACACCTTAGGAAAGACTCACAGAGGAATCTTCACCAATAGAGATTATAGAAATATTATCTTCCTGCTTGCCTTTATCCTGGAAAATAAACCTTAAAAGTTCAGCATCCTTGCCTACTGAGCTCTTGACCTCTTTTTCAAGTTGACAAGAGTTACTGCAGTACCAAGGCAGACACAAAGGGGCAGAATAGGATCTTAACTCATTTCTTAGGCTTTCAAGCAAAAATGCACTCAGAAGTAACACATGGGCTCAAGAGTCCCTACATGCCCAGATCCATTTTTGTCATGTAAATGGCCACATATAGACACAGCCTTGACAACAATCACATGGGGATCTATGCAGCAACAAAGTCATCCCTTACAGATAAGTGCATGACCACAACAAAAATTTCTGAATGGTGTTGTAGAAGATCAAAGATTATGATTAAATAAAATAACAACGGACTATGGAATGGTCCAGAGGTAGGAGCAGCCTTATACATTGTGACTGTAGAAAATTGTCCACATTTTGTTCACATTTTTTATTACATATCTGAAAACCGTCTGTTTGTAGCTGTTTCATTTATTTTACAGTTGAGGAAATGGTTACTGGTGTAATATTATTTATAGTTTACAGGGTTTTTTTACAGTTAGGGAAATGGTCACTGGTATAATATTATTCATGCATAAATACTCATATATTACCTGGTCCTGAGATACCAAAAATATCTCTTCAGTTTCTAAAAGGAAGTGATATCAGAAAGGCATCTGCAGTAAGTCTTTCAGACATGCTGGAAATAAATGATTTGCCACAGACAGCATGGAAAATTCCACCACCTTCCTCTGAATACTGGTAATATTACTTAATAGGAAGCACTGAGTTACTGAAATTTATTTCATATCCAGGAATGAGTCTGGTAAACAGGTAGGTCATCTGATTATGTAGCAAGACACTTTGGGGAGAAAAAAATCCTTTAGAACTTGTGTGGTGAGGGCAAGGAGGTCAGTGTGTTCCCAGTATTCAACCTGCTTCTTCCGAAATTCATTATGAAAGAGACAAATAGAGTGCTCCGCTTCTGAGTGGCCTCACAAAAAACCCTCTACCTAAAAAAAAGAGCCAAAGTTCAGGCTAACTTTTGTTTTGCTAAAAGAACTGTATTCACAGCTCTGCAATGGCCCTTAGACTTACTAAGACTGAATGGAATAAAAATGATGCAGCCTAAACTGAAAATGAAAGAGGAAGAAGAGGATGAAACATGAATATTTCTGTCTTAAGTACAGCCTCTTTTGATAGCAAAGCAAATTGAAGGACATTCAAAACCAAGAATGCTAACAGATCTATTCAGGATAGATGTCAAGTTCTGAAAACCAATTATAAATTAAAGAATAAATATAACCATAAAAAATTGATCCGGACAAACAGATAATTAAGATGCAGCACATATATCCTAACTGCATCATCAATCACATATGTGTGCATGCATAAGAATCCAAGAGGTACGATCAAGACTGATAGAGCAGCATGCTTCACTCACAAAAAACGTAATAGTTTAGCTTTGCTATACAGTTACCTTCAGGTAAGTTTGACAGCTACAGAACATTCTGAATAGCCTTTACAGGTCACTAACGATATTGCTGTGCAACATCTCATGCTGCTGCATCTCACATGGCCCCTCAGTTCCACATGGTAATTTGCAGGAAGGGGAATGTTTTGTAGCTATTGAGAAAAGAACCAGTGAGAGGGGTATGCAACGTGAGTCGTTGCTTTGCATAAATGTGATAGCCCATAAAGGTTTTTTTTTGGTAGATTTTGCTGTAATTTAGATGGGAAGTGACACACTAACCCCTTCTTGTCTCCTTCCACTCATTTTTTTCTAGACACCAGATCTGTCACATTTACCAGTGACATGGGAGAATGCCCTGGGGACAGCTTTACGAGCTTTGACGACAGTGGACAGGCCTCCTTTTCCACACAGGAATGGTACACTGTCTGAGTCACAGGCAGAGGAGTAAAAAGAAATTTAGTACAGGGAAAAGTACAATCAAATCATTCCTCACATCATGATGTACATCTGTCAGAAAACATTACCACAGATCAGTCAAGGTTTCTTGATGGTGCTCCAGAAGGGAGTCTTGATTAATGTTCAAGCAATTCAGGAAAAAAGAAATAATTGGGATCACTTTAGCAAGGTAAGACCCAAATATTTTATTTTCACTTGTTGACAATGGCAGGAGGCTAACTCTTTAAGAAAAAAAAACAAGACGAACCCATTCATCTTTGAAAGAATATCCATTTTTCTTCTCCTAATTACATAACAGAAAATTCTAGAGAACTGCATCCTGCCTTCCATCTGCCTTTCAGCCTTTTTTCTTTTTTGGGTCTTAAATTCAAACTCTCCTTTGAATTAAGTCTTGTGACATAGAGGTATAGAAAAAAGCAAAACCAGAACAAAAAAGAAATTTAAAAAAAAAAAAAGAACAGATAAAAGAAACAACAACCAAAAAACCCTAAATCGCCTTCCAAACAAAGCTATCAAAAGCTTTCCCACTCTGGTACAGACTGACAATGATGTCTTCTGAACCTGCTGCCCCCACCCTTTGAAACAGTCAAAAGCAGTTTGCAATGACACCTGCAAATAACTTTTCTGACCTAACTACTGGTGCAAAAAAGCATCAACATTTTTGGAGAACTTTATTTGATTACCCTCTACAACAATAAACCCAACATTTTTGATTGTTGCAAGTGAATTCATTGGCACTGTCATTTCTCTCCTTTTCCTTTCTCTGATTAATGCTTGAAGAGTCTCATATTCCCAACAATATGATCTGTCATTTCTACAGTAGCTATTTTTCCTCATCAAGACAAAGGAATCTTGATTTGCAGATCAAACAAACAGCACACTCAGCTTTGTGAGCTGGCCTTACCAAAACATAGGATGTACAAGAATAATTAAATCACCATCCCCTTCTAACTACAAGCACATTCATTCCCCAGTTGGCAACAATAACTTTTTGTCAAGTTCTGAACTCTCCCTCCTCATGTTTGGAAAGTGATCCTATGTATCCAAGGAAAACATAGAGGATACAGCAAACTTGGTTTCATTTTGGTTTCATTTCTCTTCTCCCATTTAAGACTGGTGCATGACACTTCATAACTATCACCTGGACCGGGTAGGACCCTTGTACTTCCCTGTCTTTTCCTGCCCCTCTGCTTCCAGAGGAGCTCCTTCTGATTTACTTCTTTCATGATACTTAAGTAAAGTTCAGATTTAGCCACCTAAAAATAACATGCTATTTATACTCTCAAATAGTTTCCTGAGGTTTACAATAGTTGCTAAGTGAGTTTGACTAACGTAATGAACTCAGATCAAATATACCTGGCCATAATCGATTTTTTATTAACATTTGCAGTAGTACAGAAAACACGAGCTGGACCTCATTTAATCAGGGTAAACCTGCTAATGAATAAGTCAGAATAATTCTACAGAACAAACCTGGAGAACAAAGAAATTCATACAACCCAGTGAGAAATTTCCTTGCAACCAAGAAGACTGCTCCTATTAATCTATGAACACCCCTGCTAAACAGATACTAAAGACTAAATGCACAGCCAGATCCGTCTCACCTTCCCACACATTTTCCTTCTATTTAGACTACAAATAGGATTTTAGATATTTATCTCACAAGGATTAATACATTTCCACTATAAATCTAGTTCTTGTACTGCTGTGTAACTTACTCAAGTGCTCCATAATCAAAACAGAAGTATAAATTGCAACTGATTGATTCAAGGTGCAGAACTGGAGAATGGACTGCAAAATCTTTCCACAGATTTCAAAGTTATGGCTTTTCAGATACACCCTGCTATACAGTCAGTCACATTGCAGAGTTCAGATCCAGATTTATTACGTGCTTATGTGCACTCAAAAGACTTAATCATCAGCTTTTCCTCATAAAAGCCTTACAGTCCCAACTTCATTTAGATGCAGAGAAGACAGATTTTTCAGCAAGACGTTTGCCTTTTTTCTGATCCATCCATCCAAGGTTCTGTCTGTTCAGGAAAGGCTCCATATTCCAAAAATCACTTAAAATATCACATGGTTTCCTCAGTTATCATATCTATATGTCAGATGGTGAAAGCCATACTAGAGCACAGACAGGAAGATTTTATGGTCATTGTCTTTATCCAAAATTTCTCTATTCAATGCCAGGGATTATTCTTTTCTCCTTCTCCAAATTACAGAGCAATTTATTAGAACTTTGTACAGAACTAACCAAAAAGAGATTACTCATGCACATGAAAATAGCTCTGCTGTTTTGAAATTTTTATTTTTTAATAACAAGAATGTTGGCTTCTAAATCTTTTTCTTTCAAAACCATTAAGAATTCCAACAGCATTGGTAATTTTTTTCTTTTTCAGCAGAAAGTCCACAAATTTTAACCAGTATAGGGTCAAGCCCAGCATTTGTGGCTACTCAGTTGCCTCTCTGCAGAAGCAGTGAATTTCAGGATTCAGCCCAAAATCTGCCTAGACCTTATCCTTCATCAAAGTTTGCTGCTGGACTTTGCAGGAAACTGTTCCTTAGGACAGAAGCAGTAGTCCTGATGCACCAGCACCAGCCTGATCCATTAGTCCATGGTGCTACACCTTGGCATGGAGCCTTTGCTGAGGTAGAACACACCAGCAGCTTATCCATCTGCTCTACAACTCAACTACACTGCGGGTAATGGTTTCTGCAAATGTGTCTGCTTCCCTTTCTGGCGACATTACCAAGTCGTCAGTGTCCCTTCTGGAATATCCCTGGAGACAGCTATGCTGTCCCAGTGATGCATCCTTTGTATGCAACACAACCTGCACTGTGAAAGGAAACCACAGTAGCAGTTGCAAGACCACCTACACCACAAGAATGAAAGAAGATCTGAATATTAAATAATGTCCTATGATAACTGAAAGTGGAAGATTTTGCATTCAGTTCAGCTGGGTTAAAAAAACAGTTTGTCAAGAAAGGCAGAAAAGGTAAAAAAACAAGTAGACTTATTTTTCTTTCATGAAAGTGATTTTTACACACAAATGGTCAGTTTCCAGACTTGAAAGTTTTTAACCATTAGCAAAGTGGTCACATAAACCTCAAACCAACCCCTCCCACACACCCTCCCCAGCATCCTGGTAGTTTGCTCTTGCCACATGCCAAATAAACAATAAATTTAACAAAATGGCTCAGCAAAGTTCTGACTTTGGATGATCACTCTTTAACCTCCCTTCTACAAGCTAAGACCATGCTACCCTACATTGACACAACACAGAGATCAGTTTTCTTTTAACTCTCAATCTTGGTTTCTATTATGGAAGATAAATCTGGAAGGAGAGAGTACTTCTCATATCCTTCCGTGTATTTGTTTTGACATGTGCTTTTAGTTCTCCCTTCCCTGCCACTGTCCACAAAAGCACAGGCCTGCATTGTCCTGCACAGTCTCTTTTTCCTCTCCTCAGATGTTGCACAGATTTATTTTTAACTTGTTTTTACATCATCCTGTATGCACTGAAGCCCTTTCATCATTGGATAGTTTTCTGGAGAGTGCTGCAATGTGAACACTGTAACTGTGGCCACATGTAGACACTGTAGCATAAGCAGCAGTGTGGCAGCCTCAGCTACTGTACACAAGATATTTCAGAAAGTTTTCTAGCACAGTGCATGCACTTTGTCTGCAGCTCCCAGACAACCTATCATATAGCACTCATGGCAGCCAGGGCTTTTATGGGAAACACATGGTAAGCAAAAGTCACGACCTACTTAGTAACCAGAATTAAAAAAAGTTTGAAAACACGAGTACAGCTGCTTTTTCTGTTCCCCTGAGAAGCAGAAGTCATGCCATTGAAGTCAATGGAACCGTAGCAGTGAAATCCTAATACCACCCCCAAATTAAGAATGCTGAATAGCCTTGATAGTGATTACTGAATTAGGAAAACTTGCATTTAGACTCACTGATCATCCATTTGAATCTGTGCATCACTACCATATCATTTGCAAGACAGATTATATTTGTTCCTCCTTTAACTGATCCAAGCAATTTTTGGGTGATTCAGGGAGGTGTTACAGAACTGTATCTGCCCTAAAGCTGGATTCTCTAGCATTCAGTGGTTTCACACCTCCCAGCAACACTGCCCTCTCTTGTTACTTGCCTGTTACTGCCCTATCCCATGATTCCAGTTCAAGGACCCACAGTGGCAGTAATAGAGAGAACTAAAGGCTGATTTACTCAAAGGAACTCACTGGACAGTGAGTCGCAGGTTAAGGGAAGACAGAAGCAATACTTGAAGTACTTTCTCTCCAATTGCATCAGCAATCTTGACCTAGCCATCAAGGGTTTTTCCTAAAGCATGTAAATTGTAAGCCTTTCAGGGAGAAGGCAGCTTTAAAATCATCAAGCAGACATCTTTTTGCAAGTAACAACAGTCGTCTTTTAGTTTCAACTTTTGGTTAAACTGAACATAGTTTGGTTCCCAAATTGTAGGCTTCCTTGCAAGAAAGGTGCTGAACACTTTGCAGGCTTCTGTGGAAATAACTACTTCAGGAATGCTGGAAGAATGTCCTTTGTAAATAGTAACTTAGCACTGATGACAAGTTGCAGAACAAAACATCTCTGCAAGTCAAAAAAAGGAAGTCTAAAATTAATTCTCTGCAATCCATTATTAGGCAATAATGAAACCTTAAGGTGGGCCTCTCATAGGCAGAAGAGAAGAACTCTCTGGTTCCAGTTAGAAGAGAGCTACAAATTGATACTGGTAGAATTCCTTCCTTCATGCCATATCCTCCACTTCTATTTACTTGTGGGGAAAAAAAAAAAACCCTACATAAAAAACAACCTACAAACAGAAAAAACCTTACAATTACTGGAAAAGGTCAAAAACTGCATATGATCATTCTGGGGGAGCAGGAAACTTTCTACTTCCCCCTCGTCAGGGAGAAAAGAATGTAGACTCCCACCAAAACCACCAACTTCCTGCACATTGAAAAGGAAAATCACTCCCAAACATCAGACTGATTTTAGCATAGCAGAGCTTATGAAAGGTAATGCCCTGCAGAAATTAAAAAAGAAAGGTTAAAAAAGGGTGCCAGTAGCACAAGAAATTTGAAAATGCCTGAAGGTTAATACAAATTTATTCTCCTTCCCATTTTTATTCCCTCTACTAAGGCTGCACACTGAAGATTTGCATTTGAAAAGGTCTTGCGCTCATCCTCTCCAGGGAATCAAAGCAGAAGGAAATCTTACTGCTGACTTTAGAACTTCATTAGTTCCCACAGCAACAGGCCCATCACAGACACACACCCCTGGGCAGGTCCGAGAACAGCTCTGCAAGAGATCCCGACGTTGTTTGTAGCAAGTGCACATTTCAGAGACCAGTGCCCTTCACTCGGAGCTGCAGCACAAGAACGATGCCTCTGGGCAGTCCAGGGCTGCACCAATGCTCTCAGCAGCTGACACAGCTGGCTTCACCTCACGTGGGTGCGGCATCAGGAAATTCAGCAGCAGTGCTTTGCTGAATAGAGTTTTACCTCTGACAGAATGAGTGTCCCACAAACAAAATAAACAAAACAAAACAAAAACAGGGGCTTTGGAATATTCCCCCTAAAAACTGCTTCTCAACAAATATCATGATCTCATTTTCTCCAGTTTCTGGAGCTGTTGGCTCTTGTTTTCTCACCCTGTGTCCCTAGGACTCTCAATGCCTTGGCTGGCATGCAGGAATCTGGCGAGAGTGATGATGATACATGTGAATGTGGATTTGTAGATGTATTTGTCCAAAGACAAATGCTTATTTCTGTAAGAAAAACAGGATATACCACCTTGACTTTTAGCAACGTTGCAGAAAACATGATAGCTTCTGACATCTGGTGCCCTTTTGCTTTTTCATTTAATTATTTTTCTGTGAAGAAAAAAAATAAAAAATTTACACAAATAAGGCTTTCTGATAATTAATTTAAATGGCCTCAAGTGAGAAACAGTTTTGTCCCAGGTGATCCACAAAACTCACATTTTAAATGAAAAAGATGTGAACACAAAGGAAAACCAAATTTTCTTTGGTCTTAAATGTATAATTTATACTGATTAATAACATCTTTGGAGTTTAATATCCTGGGCAATAATATTTACTGAAGACAGCATAAAAATATTTAAAATTTTTTAATATGGCCCTGGGAGGCAGTTTGAAAACACAGCAGAGAGGAAGAAGGCATATGTACTCCAGTATAACTTCTCAAAGACAGAAACATTAGCTTGATTTTTTTCCTAGGAAGTCACTGAATACTTGTTCCTCTGAGCAAAACGGTCTCTGGGGATGTTGCGTATGAAAGATTTCAAGGAAATGATGATCAAAAAACATTCCATGCCATTTCCTCTCCCACCTCACACATGGAAAGACTGCCTTTTCCAGCTGGAAACAGACTTCATCATCTTGTACTTATGGGTCACGTAAATTTTTCTAGAAGTCGCATCAGGAGATACACTGCCAACTTAACCTTATTTGTTCTTTTAAAATCATTTCAATTGCTGCATGGTGGTGTGCTAGTGGAGGCTCAATCAGATCTATTCTGAGACAAAGCAACTATCAGAAAAATTAAAAAAGCATATTAGGTTTCTTATGAATTACAAAAATAAAATACACTGTCCTACTTTCTGATCTGTATCAGAAAGCTGTAGCTACTACAGAGAAAAAAAGATGTCAGGCATTATTTTAGTGAAGGAGCTCAGCCTGTGACACCAGCCCTGCCCAAAAGTCCTGTATGGAATAGTATCCTAATTCAGGTCAGCTGAAGACAAGCAAATTCAGAAAGTAGTGAGGAGGAAGAAGTGAGTTGGAAGACAACTTGCAGGGAGATGGAACATGCTGTAATTTTAATCATAATGCCGAGGTATTTATTGAAGTATTTGTACAGGCAAAGTTCATTTCTTTCACACATCCTTCAAATAGCTTTTCATCTGTGCCCTGACTTAAAAATAGGAGGAAAAACACAGTGTTTTCCAGCAACTTAAAAGGGGCTGGGGAAGGAGAAAGGTATTTAGCATGCTCTGTTCTTAGTGTGAAGTGAATGTTTATTACCACAGCCACAGTGCACAGCACTGAGATGTGCTACTCCTCCTACCAGGCTAGCTTGTTATCCACACCAGGCACTTCTGTATCACATTCTAAAATGTAGACATGCAGAACACAGAGATGTACAGATTTTACAGAAAGACTACTGGGATAACTCTTATTAACACTGGAAGGAATAGACTTGTGAAATAATGTTGGGGTGGTACGTATAAATAATAAAGGCCTGAAAGCCTCAGAATGTACCACCCAAGAAAAAGAGCTCTGGTGGAGAGCTCCCAAAGCCGGAGGGCTCCCCCGGGGAACAGACATCACTGTGGAGTAACCCAAGTTATGACAAACCCACCTCCGAGTCCCCTCATTGGATACCCAGTTGTCTATTAATTTCTGTATACTCCCCAAGTTCTAGTAAGTTCTCCATTATTCAGTTAATGATTTGTTCTTCCCTCTTTACTCATCCTCCTGTCCTCCCCATTCCACAAGTTACTGGCTCTGTAACCCTGGACCCTCCCTAACCCTTCCCCTGTACCCTCACCTAATTGGCTGTTTGTTCACCTTAAGACCCCATGTCCCGAGCTGTTCGGGGCTCCGGTCCCTGAGGATTCCATTGTGGTAGAATAAACCACAGTGCGCTCATACCTGGAGTCCCTCCTTTTGTCTTTGGGTCTCCTACAACTTTCGTCACCCCCCCACTCCACGCTAAACCCAGCTCCCACCGGTGGGGCCAACGTGTGCCCTCCTGGTACTTCCCCCCCCACACACACAGGATGGCCGGGGCACTGGGATCGCATCGGCTTTTGGGCAGCAGTTATCCGGGAAGGCGTCCTAAGAAAGCCGACAGGAGCGATAGAATAAGGCAAATCTATATCTCTCTCTCTATCTCTTCAGTTTCTCCAAGCTTCTGGATGTGGTACAATTCACCAAAGCAGCTAATCTGGAAAAACCCCTTCTCAATGGGATTTCTTTCTATATCAGATGAAAGGTCACAGATTTTACAGATATGTGTCTTCCAAATGATACTTAGTCCGGATATCATGAGCATAAACACACTACACTTGAGGCTATGCCTTGAGTTATTCAAGACACACATTGTCCTACATGGAACATTCAAGGCTCAGAAAATTGTGATGTCTGTAAAAGCATCAAATAATTTTAAAGCCTGCAGTTGCTTCAGTTTTTCTTTTCTTTT
>VYZT01048785.1:0-28531 GCA_013400735.1 Pomatostomus ruficeps
CATTAAGCTGGGTAAAAATACTAGATGTGCTAAGCCACTGGTAGTTTCCAAGACACTTCTCCAAGATAAACTCAAAACATTATTTTTTTCTCTGACATTTTTCCCACTGCTATATGTATCAGAATAATCTGTTTTTCAGGTAAGCTAAATACATGAAATTACATGAGTTTGTAGAGCTGTAAAATATGCATTTCAAGCTGCTTGAAGTGTGAAAATATTAGCTATATGACTGGATACAATAAAAAGTATAAAGGAGATAATCAGAGACAAGAGCTTCCATATGAATACATCTTGAGTAGACTGAGAACCGGAATTTGTTACCACAAGAGCGGAAGGACTGAATACATAATGTAACAGAAGCCTCTGAAATGCTGAATGACGCAGAGGCTGTGGGTATGAAGTGATGATTCACATTTAACACAACATAAGAGCTAAAAACCACGCAAACAAAACCATCAGGCTTTCAACTGAAAAAGGTGTGAAGAACAGTGCAACTTATCAGTGCTAGTTATCTTAAATAACAAAAAAATATTAATGTATGCCATATGAAAATGGAACCATTAGATACACACCCCCCTGGAAGAGAGATCTACCAGGATGCACATGCAGAACTGAGGGTTAGGTACAGTGGTCCATGTCCCTATATCAGCAAACAGACAATAAAAGGAGGACGAACTATGATAGTTTTGATTCTTATAGCAGATGTAACACACCATGATCGGTAACAGAACACAGAATTTAAGAGAGCCTGATGGCACTATGGTATTCTTATAACTGAAGAACTCTGCTATATTAATTTCTCAGACAAGGTATAAAAAGATTTTTGACAATGAAGCTAGGAATTCCAGTTCTACAAAGAGGTTAAGGTCTGTAGAAACATCTACAAATATAAATGTTTTAATAGTATCAGGAAGTGTTGTATGTTTCTGGCTAAATATACAAGTAACAACATCATTGAATATGCGACTTTTGAGTTTATTTTTGCATCTCCTTCTGGACACTGGTTTTACACTTTCCATATTCTTCTGAGATCCTTTCAGTTCTTATGTATATTTTGTTCCAGAGCAGCTATTGAAAACAAACAACAAAAACCCATCTACATCTCTCTTTTGCTACAGAATGTTTTTGTATTAGTGGTGCAGGCATGCAAGTCCAGAAGGACTGAGCTGAAAATGAGTGATTCCTGGCTCACATGAACTGAAAGTACAAAGAAACCTTTCAGCTTAATTTAGGGAAGATACATCTTTGACCTTGAATGCAGGTTTCTAAAGTAATTCTTAGGGTGTGGTGTGGCTTATCTTTTGTTATGTTCGCTCAGTTTCTCATACAATGATAGCCCAACCTGTTTGAAGTCTCAGGTAAAAAAAAACGATCAAACACAGTACAATAATGATATTGGTCTTTCATTGTAAGTGTCATGAAAGTGTCACATCATAGCTTCAAAAAAGATAGATGTTAATTGTTGCTAAGCTATACCTATAAACTAAATATACAGCTTATTAAAAAGCACAAATATCAGTACTGAGCTTTTAAAATTACATTTTCTAATCCCAGCTACACCTTCAAGAGAAATTTTACTTTTCTGAATTCAAACATGTGTGCAAGTTTGTATATGAAGTCATATTACATCCTACTTGAATGTGCTATAAATTTTACAGACCTTCATAAAAAAAAAAAAAAATCCTGTTGACTTGAAATGGCTGTGGACCTACCTTGTAGACAGATTGTACAAGCCAGTTAAGAGTAATATGAGAGTGGGATGAAAAAATTAAAACAAAAAACCAGCAGCAACAAAAAGGAGGAAAATAAACTAAAATGTCTCTTCCAAGTCCCTGCTTATATAGGCTGATCTGTGGAAAAATAAAATGGCTCTGTAGAAATAAAAGTTAGAAATCAAGAGTTGTTGATTACCATATGTGATGTTAGAAGTCTTATATGCATATATCAAGAACATGTGAACACAAATGGTTTAGAAAAGTACAATTTATTACATGAAAAATATAGATGATAAGTGTGAAGATTTTTCAGATATTAATAACCCTTCTCCCTAAGGATTACCAAAGAAAGAAGAGGAAATTATTTCACGTAACAACGAAGCCACCGGGTCTGTCAGACATACCACTAGGCAGCTGAAAGAACCTGCAAAGATGACTGATTAAAATAATTCCTCACTTGTTAAGCAGTTTGCAGGAAGACAGAATTTAAGAAACATTACAGCAATAGGGACTTGTGAGGACTGGTGCACTATGGACAGTAGAGGTAGATCATCATGTGAAAGATTGACCTTTGGGTATTGTAAGATGGTTTACCTTGAAATACGCACTGCTGTGTGATAGTATCCACACAGTTAATTCAGGTGCTGTGAAAATAGTAAGTAAGGATGCAATTCTGCTGCTTGGAACTTTATTTCATTTGTTTACATTCAATTATCGCACATTACACAACAGCGCAAGTGAGAGGTTTTTCTTTTTGTCTCTAGTATGTAGTGTGTGCACAGTAGGTATGGCATGCAAGTGGAGGCAAATTCTAGGTAAAAGAGTCTGAGCCAAGTGGTTTGGTGTAATGATATGACTGTGCATTTGGATTAAAACTAATTTTGTAGGGAGGAAGTTGCCAAAAGAGTTAATACACGCACACAGACGTGTTACAGATGTGCGAATCCAGTCTTTGAATGTTCCAACCTAAGATTAATCCTATCTAAAAGAATCCATACCCATGTAAAGTCTGACAGTCCTGGCTGAATGGTGCACTTAAAAGCTAAAGTTGTTATTCTGATTTTTCATTCATATTTTGGAAGAATTTTTTAAGCTTGCAGTGTGACAGGTATTGATAGGAAGACAATTAATGGAAATGAAATAAAAATGAGAAGGGCTTGGGGGTGCCTGTTGATGAGAAGTTCAACATGCCTCAGCAATGTGCAGAAAGTCCAGCAATCGCAGAAAGCAATATGTCACAACCCAAAAAGCCAAATGTGTCCTGGGCTGCATCCAAAGCAGGTGGGCAGCAGGGGAGGGAGGGGGTTCTGCCCCTCTGCTCTGCTCTGCTGAGACATTTCCTGGAGTGCTGCATCCAGCTCTGGGGTCCCAGCATGGGACGGACGTGGACCTGTTGAAATGAATCCAGAGGTGGCCATGAAGATGATAAGGAAGCTGGACCATCTCTCTCATGAAGACAGGCTGAGAGAGTTGGGACTGTTCAGCCTGGAAAAGACAAGGCTCCAGGCAGAACTCATGGCACCTTCCAGTACCTAAATGGAGTCTACAAAGAAGGCTGGAGATGGACTTTTTGCAAGTAGTGACAGGAGAAGGGGGCATAGCTTTAAGGTGAAGGAGGTAGATTTAGATCAGATATTAGGAAGAAATTCTTTACTGTGAGGATGGTGAGGCACTGGGACAGGTTGTCCAGAGAAATTGTGGATGCCCCTGCACTGAAGAGCACAGGGTGACACTGGACAGGGCTTTGAGCAGTCTGGTCTTGTGAAAGATGTACCTGCCCATGGCAGGAGGATTGGAACCATCAGTAGTCCTTTCCTACCCGAATCATTCCATGATTCTATGACTGTGAAATACTATTTGCAAAACACAAAAGTAAGGTTTCCATCATGGCTTGAAGCTTGTTCAGAGCCACACACTTATGAAGTATCCCCATGTAAATAACATAGTAAAATTATGCCATGGGCTAATGTAAAATAAAGCATGGCAATCACATGACAATGCATGCCTAACATATAATTACCTGATAACAGAACCATTAACTTATATCCCTGCAGAGAATGGACATGTTTTAACAAATTTTCACTCTTACTGAGTTGCATCAAAATTGCATAACTTAAAGATGGATGATTTAAATCGGATGGCTTCTATACCCTCTAAGACCTTTTTAACTTTCTCATCACAAATTTATATTGCAATATGATTAGGACAAGATACAAGATAAGATTGGATAGTCAGACATAGCCCTGTCTAACATAATGGTGTGCTTCTCTGTCCTTTTTTTATGTCAGGTATTGAGGTTTTCGTACATTTGTGTATAAAGGTGTCTATAGCACTTTCATCCCCTTTTAATGATAAAGCTGTTGCAGCAATTACTGTAGTATAAGGGACAGCATCTGAAGTCTTATGCAATCCTGGTTTATCTGGTCCTCTGCTTAACAGAGAGGTGCCTGGAGCATGGAAGAAGAGTTAGTGGTAACGAAAAGCCAAAACAAAAGAAAACAAAAAGCTTTACTAAAAATTGCAAAAAGAAAGACTTTTTGAAATTTTTGTTTGCATATATATGTGTGCATGTGTAGCTTTCCTGTGTTGATCTTCACCATAAGTGCAGGTGAGCTCAAAATGACAGCAAAGTTATGTTTAAACTAAAACAGCTCCTTTTAAATTTCAGCATCCCTTTGACAGAGAGGAATTTGTTTCATCTAGCTTACATCTGAATGATTTGTTGAACTGTAGAATAAACCAACATTCTCATGCACATGGGCACATAATGGAGCTTAAAAACTGTTAGTCCAGCTAATATCAGCAAGCACATGCCCCACAGCTATATTCTTTTTTACTCACACAGTCCTCTAGCTGCCATCTGTTCAATACAGCATGGAATAAATCCCTTTTGATGTGTGTTAACACTATCCCTGGATGAGCATTAAAAAAAACCCCAACAAAACAAAAAACCAAAACAAAATACAGCAAAAAAAAATGGAATATTAAAGTGAAACTGTAACACAGTGTGAATAGCAATTTGTTGATCTTAGTGGTTAGGATTGTGAAATCTTTTTGGCACCACTGGCTGAGCTCTGATAAATGGAGCGCATGTGTTTGCCACTGAAAACAAGTATAATTTATGATTTTGTTCTTCTACTATATTTTAACAGGAGAAATTTGATTAATAAAAAACCTTATTAAGACCTGTGGATGCTTATGCTGCCACTGACAAACCCAGTACTATTATTTACATTCTCTTGTCTATTTGTTCAGTTGAAAACTGATGAGAATATATTTTCTTTCACGCTTTTTCTCAAAGGTTAAATGACAACACTCTCTTTTACTTCAATGGCAGCAACATGTCTATAGGTATAAATTTCTAGAGCAAATGTATTTTCAAGAAATAGGAATGAAGTTAACTACAAAATCTTATTTCATGTCCTAAATATGTAGCTGGCAACGTGTTAGGACTTGGAGTAGACTACTGTGACAGATGATACTCTGGAAGAGATATATATTGTCACCATGTTTGTTACAAAATCAAATGAATTGTAATGCAAATTCTATTGAAACATTAAGAATGATCCTTTTCTATATCAAAGAGGTCTCCGCATTTTCAATAACTTTTATTTTTTTATTTTAAATTTTTTTTTTAAATTTTGGGAAAGGGGAGGAGGTTGCCCATAGAGAAACCAACAGAAGGTTTATGGTGTCTACTGTATGCTGGGATGTGCCCTTTGGGAGATCCTTAACAGCATTCTTGATTAAGCCATTAAAAATCTTAGCTAAAATGGCTCATTATTAAGTTTCATTGTTAGAACAGAGCATTTTGCCATGAACTAGGACACAGAGTAACAGAGAGTTTGCATAAATTAGTGTTGCGTTTCCCAGCCATTTTGGTAATGAAAACTGTGTGGGAGTAGGGGGTAAGGAGATTGATCAACTTGCTTATGTAAACTGTAAAGGGGATAAATTGTACCATTGTACAGTCAGTCATGAGGCTGACTCCTTTGTGTTGGAACAGAATGTGACATCTCAAACACTTCAAAATGTTGCTTCACAAAGTATGAGAATATCCAGTTCCCCACATAGACACCCTTGTTATTCTCCAATGAACTTTCTTTGTGATATATATACCCTTTGACCTGTAACATTTAGGATGTTTCTGCAAACCTCCATAAGTCTGAAATTTGCAAAAGCACAGCATGGATGCTCTTGAGAGCACCGTAATGGGCTGTTATAGAAAGCAGAGTTAACAACTTGGGGTCAAACCCACACAATAGTTTGAGTTGTTCGTGTGTGAAGGAACTGGCTGTTTCACGGGCATAGAAGCACAGAGATCAGCTGTCTGTAAGTGGCAAGGTCAAAAGCTGACCTTGCCATTTCCTAGGCAATTCTGAATTTGGGAGGTGAGTGGGAGAGGGGAGGGAATTGCCCCACCCTGAAACACAAATGATACATTTGAGGATTTCCTATAGAAGGGTAAACATAATACTTTAAAAACAACCTATAGATTTTCCATCTGAACCCAAGCCTGGAAACTCCAGCCAAAGGCTCTCAACTCTCTATTTTGACAGATTTGTGAGAAACCCAGAGTGCAGAAACCCTTCAGGTTTGGCTGAAACATTTGGCCTGGACAGCATAAGTGTTTCCAGGATCTTAAACTCATTCCAGGATTGCCAGAGCATTCAGGACGCAGCTTCATAACAGGAGACAACATATTGCATCTGGAATATTTGGAAAACACCAAGATCTTCCCATGTGTTAGGTCACAACTATGTCAGAACCAGCACTTTAGGCATCATCTAGCATGAAATGAATACTGAATACAGAAAAATTACTGACTGGGAAAAATTATATACTGTGTTATTTATAATTTTAACTATATTTTAAATCAGTTCAGGATAGTTTGGTTTGGCAGGGATGGTTGGCAGATCTGTTAAACCAGTTTTAGAAAACTGTGTCTTAGACAGGGGCTGAAGATTTTGCTTTAGCTGTGGCCACTGTTCAGTGATCAGCAGTGGTAAATCTACTGCTTCATCCTTGTGTGGTTCTGGGTAAGTCAGTGGATTTGATCTTCACAGTAGGAAGTGGTTTAAGAATATTTATGTGCCCTAAGAAAAGGTTTGGATCCTGACTTTGCATTTATCCATTCAGAGCTTTGAGCTTTTTAACAGACCTATAGAAAATGCCAGATTCTGAAAACATAATTTTTAATTTTTTTTAAATTGATCTAGTTAGATTCAGTTAGATTCAGGTAGGTTTTGGGGCACATTTTAGGGATGATTTTAAACCCTGGGATTGCAAAGGCTTTCAATGATACCATTTGTGATTTTGTGACCAGTTACACAGTTACATCAGAAATGTTTCATTTTATTTTGGGTTTATTTTGTTTATTAGTTGATTTTTTTTCCCTTTGTGTTTTGGAATGCCTCTTACACAGTCTGTCAGTGCTTGTATCAATTCACTCTACAGTTATTTCATACCACTGCAGCGAGACTGTAAAGAAAATATACACCAATCAATTTAAATAATGTCATCAGTGTGTGCTACGAGACCTCACTTCATTAGATGACAGAAAGAAGACTGGTCAAAACCACTATACAAATACAGCTGGTGGATCACACAATCAGGAGTTACTGAAGCTGAAGATACTGTGGAAAAAAAAAAAAGAATTTTCAGACTTTGAAGAATTTTCTGCACTTCCTGTCTGGGGTTGGTGAGGCACAGACACAAGCTGCATAGAAAAACAAAAATCCCATTGGTTTATTAAAGGTTGATAAGAGAGAGAAGATTTTTCTTTTGTAGATTTTTAACAGAAAATTATTTTCTAAGTAGTAAGCAAATTGAATATAAATTATTATAAATTCTTTTGATGGGTTATATTCAAGTGGTTACCCAGTCAAGAAATGATGTCAACATCAGATGATTTGTTTGATCAGTCATAGCCAGGCAACACACATAGAGGAAACACTGAGTGCCAAGTATACAGAAGCTTTCATGGGGTACATTTTTGGAATAAATTAGAATAATGAATATGTTAATGGAAATGATGATCTGCTCAGCAATATTCAATAGTCAGGAAAAGAGGCAAATTCATCTGCTAAATTATTCATTGCAAATTATTCGCTTAGCTGTAATAGTCTTGATTAGTGCTTATCTGATGTAGAAGGAGAACAGCAAAAATCCATGGCAATAGGAAGGAAAGTGGAGAAACCAAATATTATTCCTATATATTTGATTCATAAATTTCTGCCACTGGAAGGCCGCAGTGTGCCTTTTGCAGGAGACCACCGACTCCAATCAGTAAGGGATTTTGCGATGGCTAGCAATGGAAAAAAATTCCTCACTATAAAGGGTCATATTTGACATTTATTTTCCAAGGCTGGCTTTTGGTTGGAAACTCTATTTTCCCTCATCCTCCTCCTTGTCTTATATGAAAATCAAATTGGTTATCAACCTTTTGTCCCTTTTCTCCCGCTCTTCCCAGGCTTCAAGCTTAAGGCAAAGGATTCCCTCTAGTGCCACAACCATCCTTGGTCAGGAATAAGGAAAACAAACCACAGAATTGTTACGGTTGAAAAAGGCCTCGGAGTTCATTGAGTCCAGCTGTTAACCCAGCACTGCCGTGTTCGCTGCTAAGGCACATCCCCAAGTGCCAGATTCATATGTGATCCCACGACTCCCCTGGGCAATCCAATGCCTGACCACCCTTTCGGTGAAGAAGTTTTTCCTAAATCCAGTCTAAACCTCATCTGGAGCTGTCTTGTTTCATGTCTCAGAAGAAAAGAAAAAGCAAAGCAAAGCAAAGCAAAGCAAAGCAAAGCAAAGCAAAGAAAAGAAAAGAAAAGAAAAGAAAAGAAAAGAAAAGAAAAGAAAAGAAAAGAAAAGAAAAGAAAAGAAAAGAAAAGAGAGCAAAAAGTTTTGGAACCTGTAAAATACTAATGATCTAGTCATTTCGACAGACATAAGAATGATCTCAGAGTTAATTAATAGAGAGAATGCCTGAGATAGAGTTGTGCTTGAACTGATGGACAGAAAGACAGGTACACACATTGTCTGCTGTCTACAGTTCCTTTTTCTTCTGCCTGTGGAGCAACAACTCAATGCACTTCACACAAACAGACCTAACACATTAAATGTATTCTGGCTGCCTTTTCTCAGAAAGTTTATTTTCCATTTTCCTTTTCTCTGTCCACAATGCAAGGTGATAACTCTCTGTTTTTCTCTCATTCTGACTCTTAAAAATTATTGCATGCTTTTCCTATGCCTTTCATCCCTGCCAGTCCCTGCTAGACCTTTCACTTTCTCGGCTTCACTGTGGTACACCACTTCCATCTCTATAGCTGCCCACTTTGGGTTGTATATGGCTGTCCAAGCACAGTTGTGTCATTCTGCCCAGTAACTCAAATATAAACAATTTCAGACACCTAAGAAACTTAATCTGATGGTGTTCAGCACAGCTTTCAGCACAGGGACTTTGCAGCATAATCTAGACAAATGCTCTGAAAAATCAATTAACTCTCTTGGGTTTACAAGCTCAGGGAGAAGGACTTCCAGGAACTGATCTCCAAGAAAGGTGCCTGCTCTGAACTGAGGTATGCTTGTCTCCAGAATAATGACTGTCTTTCAGCATATGGGCTGAACAATATTTCAGGGCTTTATCATCATGATGCTGTTGTCAAATGAGTCAGTGGTACGCCAGGAAGCTCGTGGTGCATTAAAGCTGTTGTACTCTCCCTTTCCATGCTAATATATTGCATGTCAGGCAGGCTAAACAACTCAGAGCGGGGTAAGCTGGGAAGATTAAAAAGGTACTAGTGGACAGGAAGCTTATTTCTGTGTTCTAGCACAGTACAGGACTTCGTGGTCTTTAGCTACTTAAGCAGCCTTGAGAAATGTCTAAACTACAATTTCTTCCAAGATCATACTTCCCTGGAGTACATAGGTCTAAAATTGCTGTTCTCTAGTTTAATTATGCTTATTAAGTCCCAGTTCATTTCCTGTTTTCTGCACAAATGACACCCTAAAGCATTATTTGGTTATACAGTAGTCGGTTTAATGATTCTTCTTCTCCACTTCCAGATTCAAATAACAAATATTTGCCTTTAGCCAATAATTGAAGCTCTGTTTATGATGCTGACATGAATGCATAAATAGCGTACTACATGTTTCAAAATATATACCCACCATAGAAATATACATACATACATATATGTATATATGAAAATTTAATTTAATTTCACGTTATAGAAATCAGGTATACCTACTACTGTGGTGTAATATTCTATTTGCAATGCAGTTGTGTTTTCATTGGCATGAATGAAACAAAAGGGTTTGTTTATTGTAAAGCCCTCCACTGACACTCTGCTCATGCTTGCTATTATCCTTCCAGCTTTGTCTTCAGCTGAACATAGCCCTTTCTTCCTCCTTCACATGATTACTTGCATGAGGATTTGCATTTAAATGGATGTAGAAAGTGCATTAACAACACCTACAGTAACAAAGCAAAAGCTGCTCAATACTTGTTACTGTCAGATATGAATTCAAAACAAATCAATTAATGTTTCGTATAGCTGTTTTCAGTGTTTGCCTTTAGGTGGAAACTCTTCTTTGTATTATGCTTAACACAGACTGTGCATATTTAACACAGATTATGCACAGAGAATTATTTATGTGTCAGTAGCCTGAATAGGAAAAAGAGTGATGTTCAAGATCTAGAAGTCATGGATGAGATCTATTTTCTGTACAGATGATTTGGGTCCTTAGAATCTCAAGATTAGATACCTTATTTCCAGTTTATGTCTTCATTTGTTTTGTAATAAAACCAGTTTAAATCATTTTAGGATTTGGAAATATAAGCCATTAAAGCATTAATAATGTCTGGTTTTTGTTGTGCAGATCATGGAAATTTTGCAAATAGCTTGAATATATAAAAGAGACACAGTGTGGTTTTGAACAGAACTGTTGTGACTTGCATATAAAGTATGAATGTAAGATGTTCTTTTAGTGCTGTAAGTGAGAAAAGTAAATTAAACTTGGCCAAACCATTCTATTGCAGAATAATGCTGTTTATTGTTCATTTTCTTGTGCTTACAATGGCCTGCTTATATGTATATTTTTATACAGTAACATAAATACATAAGACAAATAATTTACAAAAGATATAAAATTAATTTCCAATTAACTGTTAGGCCTGGTGGCTTGTAAATTTGCTCCAGATAGAAGTTTCTGTTTTTCTGACAGATCTTTGAGGGGTACAAGTCATCATAATTGCAAACATTTATTTTTTAATATGTCATCAAACTAAAAATGTGTCACAAAAGAGAAAGGGAGAAGAAAAGGTAGGATGAGAGACAACAAACAGTATTAGACTTCTGTTTTTCTTTCTCCAGAAAAAACGTAGAAGAGAGAAATTTGTCTTGATTCTGAACATAATATGGTACTGACACATGTGAGTCCTAAAATGCTACTATTGTTTATTACCTAAAATAGTTTGCTATATACTGGTGGGCTAAAGAGAAATCCGTAAACATCAGAGGTAAATCACTAACAAGTCTTTCTTGTTCATACAAACAAACAAAAAAATCTGTATTTCTCTACCTATTGATGTGGAATAGGTCTAAATAAAGCAAATTCATTGCTTCCAATGAAAGCTGCATTGCATCAGTGAAAGAGCATGATTTCAGATGTTCTAGTTAATGTCTTCTACGTCTGTACTTTAACAAATGCAATAAATATGGCGGGTTCTAAAACTACCCCTACAAAACCAGCAACTGACTTGCAGGTTGCAAGAAAGACAAAGATTTGTGAATGAAACTATATAAGTGGAGTCAGAGGATTAACAAATATCCTCTTCAGGTTCTGTAATGTTAAATCTTCCCCTGTAATCTTCCTTTCAGCTTTTCATAATTTCAAGGTAGCACATAAGAGGGAAGTTAAAGCAGTAACGACGGGAGTGCTTGTGTGTGCTACCTCCACTCATGCAGCGGAATGGAGCAGGGCACATCTGCCCAGGCAGGACAAGGTTTGGTGGCAAACACTCCTCTCGTTTACTCTGACACCCACACTGCCTGCAGAGGACGTGCAAGAGGCAGGGCCAGCCCTGCCAGGAGGACCCTGTGTGCTCAGGGAAAGTTCTGAAGGGTTGCTGTACAAGGCACATGTGTTGCGCTGGTGCAAAGTAGAAACTAGGCTGGCAAGCTCCCTTTGATTAAATAAATAAAAAAAGCAAACACCCCCTCATTCCCCCACTTTTTACCAGCCTCTGCCTCTGTTAAGGGGTAAAGAGCAGTTGATTTTAAGTGACCTAGATTTACTGAAATCATCAGTATTTTAGATCAGAGGAAGTTCTGCCTCCAATGTCTTCACTGATGTTTTTATGTCTATTTAGTTCTCCTGATGAGAAGTTAATGCACAGAGTGCCTGAATCTCCCGCACTCTTCCATCTTCAGAGCTGCCATCATGTCAATAGACTAATTTAGACTGAGAGGAGTTCTGTGTATTATTCTTAATATACTTTCACAGTGTGCAGTGTAATTGCTCCTTTGGAGCCGATAATGCATTTTTATTGCCTAAAAAACAATTTGCTGTACAGTGTGGTAATATAATCATTGGTTTATGTTGTGAATACATGTCATATATAGTGGGCCAAATTGTCAGTTAGCTTTTGTATCCATGTGAAATAAAAGTAAAGCCACAGAAGTAAAAGGAGTCCACCTCCTAGCCCAAAGAGCATATTTAGAGGGACCTAGGGTTGTTTGTCCTGGAGAAAAGGAGGCTCATGGAAGACTATCACTCTCTACAACTCCCTGAAAGAGGTTGTAGCTGGGTGTGGGTCAGTCTCTTCTCCCAGATAACAAGTGATAGGTTAAGAGGAAATGGCCTTGCGGTACAGCAGTGGCGGTTTGGATTAGATACGAGGGAAAATTTCTTCATGGAATGAGTTATAAAGCATTGGAACAGAATGCTCTCTGGGAAGTGATACAGTCACCATCCCCGGAAGTGTTCAAAAAACATGTGGATATGACACTTTGAGGACAAGGTTTCAGTGATGAACACGCTAGATGGTGTAGGTGGACAGTTGGACTTGATGATCTTAGAGGCCTTTTCCAACCTTAATGATTTTATTATTCTATCGTTTTGGCCCTTACGTCTTGCTGGCTTCTGGGCTGTACAAAAAACATCGGACACTGTGTGCCTCATTCCCAACAGAGTGCACTGGTGCCTGGGCAGGGTTTACCACCTCCATCTGCCTCTTCTATGGGGTTGCTTAGAGTTTTTTAGGTCATGTCTCACTTGGGCAAGGCCTGAGATAGGTAAAGGATGGGTCTGAGCATGGGAAAAAGTAGGAAGGACAGCCTGGAATAGCCTGGAAGACTACTTAACACTTAAGTGCTGGGAAGCTTCAGAGTCACCTCCAGAACTCTGTGTGCCAGTATCACCTGATGTCTGTGTGCTCCATGCTTAAGCCTTCTTTCAAATTCTATTTGTTGGATAAATAAGGAATGAGACATTAATGTTTCAGAGGAAAATAAAGACCAAATGAAATTATGAAGAATGTGTTAGCTCACCTGAAGGTCTGGACAGAGGCAGATCATGACTCACTGGTAAATGATCTCCAGCTTCAACAGAGCAGACCAGGGGATGGATTCATCCTCTGATCCATTATACTTGGGAATGAAGTGGGAAATCATACATGCAAAGCATGAAGCTCTGCCCTATTCAGGGCTGGCAGTGGGTTCCAGGGAACTGGAAATTTTCATGCCTTCTCAGCCTTCTTTACAAAGCAAGTGAGTACTCTGAAAAATCCATTCTTATTTTTTCCCCCGATGCTAGAGGAAATTAGAGGCCATGAGAGGAAACCTACGTATTTGCAATGGATTTTTAAAAATATTAAATTTATCAAGGAATAAGTATTTTTTTTACTTGATCTATAAATAAAATGTTGTGTTTGATTGTCATTAATTATCCCTTTAGAATACATCATTTTATCATAGCAAGTCTGTTATATTACAATATCAAACAAAGAGACCTAAGGAAAAAGCAGCTTTAGGAAACATAAAATAAATAAACAGCAGTAGATTGCCCTAGGCACATGCTTTTACTAATTTTGGTTTGTTGTTGTTCATGTCAGTTAGGTTCAATAAACCAGATTTCTGGTAATGATTTGCTTTCTTGTGTGACACTTCAAGAACCAGCTGACAGTTTTCTGTGTTGTCATTAGACTTTCTAGTTCCATATGGGTGTGTAAGGTCCAACTTGCCTAATTCTGTTAGATTTCTTACAGTTAGTTTCAAAAGATGCTTGGAACAAGGCCAGCAGCAGAACCCTCTACATGCAAGTGTTACTTCTGTGTTTTGCCTCACAAAATGTTCAAAGGGAAGTTGAAAATGTTGCCTGCTTCACCAGTTTGCAAAAATATGCTAATTAGAGCTGGCTAAAGTGTGACAAAAATATCAGACAGTGAAAAAAAAAATATAAAAAAAAAAGACAGAAAAAAAAAAAGAGAGAGAGAAAAAACTCCCTGTGACTGCATTTCAATGTTTCTTTTTTTGGGAACAAGAAATATTTTTAGAATATTAGGTATTAAGAAGGGAAGGGTATTCCTATTTCTTTAAAAGTACTCTTTCTTGGAAGAAACTGTAGAAAGCTGATTTCATACCTACATGAATTTCTCTTCCAGCCAATCTGTTCCAGCCACTTTCTTCTCCCTGTACCAAACGTGTAAAGGAACAGTAAAGCCAATAGGAGTTTTTCAGACCTTTCAGTGCAGCCATTAAATTCTGGTTGAACTGTAAGAATGAGTAACTGGACAGCCAGGACCTGTATAGATGTTCTGAATATGTCCATGTCTCTCACCCAAAAACATGCTCTTATCTCTTATCTTTGTTTGGACACAAATTTTCACCAGAATAGACTTACATTCCTTTCCTCAAATCCGGAATAATGTTTGCATTTACCTGCAAAAAATTGTGGAATAAGTTAAGAAGACTGAGTTGGTGGGTCATAAAATAGCATACAAAATTCAGTGTCTATAAATGCTAGGTAATGCTTATATAGAAAAAAAATTCCCAATGCACAACATGTACATATACAACCATTAAGCTGTTCAGGTAAGAGCGCTTATCAACACTGTGGATAGTTCTAGAAAAAGTAATTTCAATGGCAATACAAAAAAACCCAAGAATAATGTTAAGAGTTACCAGGAAAGGCCAGGCAAATAAAACAGAACACCACACCACACCATGATGCAGAGACTTTTTTAAGGTCTCTGCAAAAAGTAGTTTTCTATCTCAGAATGAAAGTAGTCAAACGTATGAAAAGCAACAAGAATTGTCAGGATTGACAGTTTTTCTCCAGAAAGACAGTACACACAAAATATATCAGCTTGGAAAAGCGATGAGGTGGAAGGGAAGGGGAAAAGGAAGGCATATGAAGCCATCAATGGATCAAGGAGATAAGCAGGGAATGCTTATTCACTGTCCTGCAATATAGGGTGCACAATGACTTTATGTAGCAACATGTTTAACATGAACTTTTCACACCGTGCATGGTTAGAGGGGAAATTTTCTGGCACAAAACATTGGGGGATTGGAAAAAAAGGGAATCCGCTCAGACAAGATCATGGGCTTGTTAATGACAGCCACACACAACACTTCTGCTGAGGTAATCATTCACCTGCTGTTGGGTGGACGTCACTGCTTTTCAAAGTGAGTCAAAATTAGCTATCTAAGGTGAGATTACTGCCACAAAAATTTTAAAGGTCCTCTCAGGATCAGCTAGGAAATGCAACTGAATGAAAGATAATGTAATGTATTGTCATAGGAAGAAAATGTCCATCATATCACAACCCATGAACTGTTAATTCAGGAAAAATGTGCATGCCTCCATGTACAACAATAAATTAAAGAAAATCTGAAGCAATGAGGAGAAAAAATAGCAGAAAACAAGACGTGGTCTTGAGTAATTTCAGTGCACAGAATATTTTGGGTACAGTGAACTGTTCTGGCAAACTTATCTCAGACCATATAATAGTAGCTAACAAGAGAAAAGTCTAGAAAATGGCAATGAAAATGGTTATGACATAGAAAATTCTCACTGAACAATCATTTGTAAAGAGTGTTTAGCTCAAGAAGAAAAGGTATAAAAGAGGACATAGTAGACCTATGTCATGGAATTAATGGAAAACACTGTCTTGCAAATCCAGTTCACCAGAAAATTAATCAGAATACACAGAAGATGATTAATTTTAAGTTCAGACAAGCTATTTTTCCTGCCAGTATTGCTTAACTCACCTGATTTGAAACAACCATATGTTCAATCAGAGGAAGAAAAAGGATAAAAATTACATACAGACTGAATCAGGAGAGAGAGAGTATTATCAAATCAACATATGTTTTATTTTTTCTCATGTGTCCTCTCTGCAGCGCTGTAATGATGTCAGTAGAAGCAACTGCTTTCAAGATCTGAACCTACAGCACTCAAAGGAACAACCTTTTTAGGATGTTCCTCGCCAGCTGACTGCTTTATAGGAAATTAAATTGTCAAGGACAACAGAAGTCAACTTCATTGGTCTGAAGCTTTTTTCTAAAAGTAGGGACTGTGATGCTTAGAAAGATTGAAGAGGGTGATAAAAAGAGACAGTGCTTAAATTTGGGGTGTATGGCTAGTAAACTTAACATTTTATTGGTTTAGAGGCTTCACTTTTGACAGCTTCTCTTTTCAAGGCTTGCAGAACTAAGTCCACTTTCTAGTCTATAGTTCCCCCATCCACTCTGACAAAGAGGTTTCATTCTTCAACCTTGACTGATTTCTTACAGAAAATTTTCTACTTCTGCCTTTTCCAAGTTTTGATTGCTAAGAATCCTTCTGAAGAGATCACAATAATTTATCTTAGAAATAGACAGCTGAAAGTCCTCCGTCAAAAATGTAACAGATGACCTGCTTTGGACTTGGAAATAGCCTACCACTTAATAACATTTCACTTTGGCTGCTTCTTTTTTGTATATTATTTTACATAATCTAATCTTAAAAATTTAACATTTGGAGTGGTTGATGATTAATTTTGACATTTCCTCATTAGTAACACTGTTTATTTCTGATTCTCATTAACCTGTGAGATAACAGCTTTAGAGTCACCACTGTAAGAATCAAAGCAGCTTCTAATTAAGGTGAATGGAGTGTCACACATTATCTCTCCGCGTATTTGTATGTTAGTGGATCGATAAGTTTCTGCTCAGATTCAGTTGCACATTCATAACATTTTTTACTTGATCATATCATACCTCTGTTTACAGAAAGGGCAGGAATAAGGCCTTAGCCAGAGAGGAACAAATTTGTTATGAAATTTAGTGTCATTTACACAGTTTAGCAGAGAGGCCATTGCTGAGGAGAGAGACATGTATTTGGAGCAGTCCTTTTATAAAAGTACACACTTCACCCTTGTGTCTGTCAGCAGTTTGATGGGTTCAGCCTACCGAGGACTTTGGATTTAGATTAACATTGTGCATAAGGATGCACAAAGAGCTAAACTTTATATACAGCAAAATGACAGAGTCAGATTTAAAGCTCCTAATGACATCTGGTTTTGATCAGCTTCACAGCATGAGGCTCTGTCACAGAATTCACTGATTACCTTGGGAAAAACCTAACTGAATCCACCAAAGAGGGTAGTTTATTGTTCCTGTGCTATCTACAGAAAAAAAAACCCTGCCTCTATAGTGCAGTCATGAAGCTCAAGCAACATTTTTATTCACACATGTGACAGCACACTGTGAAGATCTCTTTAGAAATACCTTATGTCTGACAAAAGAGAGAAATTGAGGATGGCCTATGGCTATTGAGATATCATGGTTTCACCCCAACCAGCATCCAGGCCCATGTAGGTAACTCTAGGGCTTGTAGTTCAGTGAAACCAAAACTTTTGCTTTAATGATATTAAACAACTACGATTGCATCTTTCAAGCCATGAAATTATTAAAGAGTTTATTGCTTCCCAGGTATCAAGAGATACCTCCAAACCACCAAATACTGGGCAATGGTAGGAGGGATGAAGAAAGATTACTAACTTTGAAAAGAGGCAAAGACAAATTGCTAATTATCTTAAAAAGAAAATAAAAGCAGAGAGGAAGACCAGAAATGCAGTGAGGTGGAAGAGAGACTAGGGAGGAGAGATGGAGGTACGGTAAAGATTGAAAACTTTTGCTGTTGAAAGCACCTGCTTGCAGATGCTCGTGTTCCAAATTTTCACCTTTCTGCCTCATGATTATGTATAACTGGTACTCTGTTCAAAGGTAAATTTCTGCCCCCCTGCCCCATTCTACAGTTTGGGTAAAATGCTTTCAGCTGTTTCTGATTTTTGTCTTTGTGTAAACATTACACTTTGTAATAAAGAAAGAGAAAAGTTGTTTTGACTTGATTTTTTCTCCTTAGCATAACTTAGAAACGACAAAACTTTGATATATGAAACTCAGGATGTAACTAGTCCCCAGTGAATAGTACATGTTTTTGCTAGGTTGGATTAGAGTTGATTGTAAAATAATGAAGTTATGAACATTTTAAAGTATGCCCCAGAGCAAATGCAGTAGAAAATTCCATCAATGTTTAAATGGATTTGTTAACCAGAGATGCACATGTGCATAAAGCTGATTGTCTGCGTAACACAATACTAACGCTACAACAAAGGTAACTTTTCTACAAATATTCGAGTGTTATTTTGGATTACCTCAAAAGGCTTTTTTCCTGTCTGGCTATGCACCTGCACCTCAATGAGTTATTGATCAAAACCAAAGAGATCTTTTGACGTTGTCTGCCACACAGGGCACAATGAGCTGCTCTGGAATGAGCAGTGAGTAACCACTGATGAGGCCAGACACGTGAGCCTGGCCTGAGCTCTCTGGGAACTTCAAGCTGTAGTCTTCTCCATGTGGTTTAGTGCAGTTAAACCTCAAATATAGATGACTATAAAAAGAAAATACTGGTTTTGTATAGATAAAACTAAAATATTCATTTTTGGCTAATATTTTTAACAGAACTACATTGCTGAAAGCTTAGTTTTATGGTCTATAGGTTTGATCTCATTTCCTTTGAAATCAAGGGCTGAATTGAGGCCCAAATTGATATGTTGAAAATAGCAACAAGACTGTAAATATTTCATAAGGTGAATAAACTGTGATTTCCTTCTAATAATTTATCTTGATATGAATAAAAAAAGCATTGGGAAAAAATAAGCTCATTTTAAAAAATAAGCAAGTCTTATTTCCTGGCACAAAACTTGTCTTGCCTACGCATGTACAGCTGAGCTACTTACTATTCAAGATTTTATAAGCTAATCAAGTTTGAGTCTGTTTTTTAACAAGATGGACAATTTCCAAAGAAAACCCAGGTGCTGTAGGACATGATGTTGATGAAACAGTAGGTGGTAAGTTTCTCTGCACTGCAACACAGGCCCTCACCAGCCTTAACCCAAACATGTGCTTAAGTTTAAGCAGCAAGTATTCCCACTGAAATGAATGGGTTTATTCACATGCTTAAATTTAAATAGTGTATAGATGATTTTCTGGATTGGGGTCTGAATCCTTGGGAAGGTGCCTACTGCAGGAGATCTTCATTGGGAAGGATGGCCCTAACCATACACAGTAGTCACCTGTGTTTATGTGACATGTTTTGTAAAGATAGGGTAAGTAGCACCACCTACGTAATCACTTCGTTATCTAGAAATTATTGTGCTAATAACCTATCACAACACTGGTGTAGGCTGCTCATACTAATAAAGAGTAACATAAGTGTTAAGCCTATGAGATTGTCATGGAAAATGTCTCCATTAATATATTTCAAGTTAAGTTCAAGTGGACATTTCCTCTGTTTTTTTTTATTTCTTTTTTACTTCTTCCTGAACTTTGCACTATGGCTTCATGTATTTTCATAGGGAAGAACAGGTATGGAACCTACTTTTTTTTTTTCTTTTAAAGTTTCTGGCAAAATTCTAGATATGGATGAAAAATGAAAAATGAACATAGCATTATTTTTCATGGTACTACAAAACTTGCTAAGACCAGCTGTGTCTGTGGAGTGAGCAGTAAATCAGTATTAAATTTATAGGATTAATTATAAAATTTATATTATTAAATATATAGAACAACACTACAAGCTATTTAATGATGGTAGAGGCTATGTATTCATTAAAACTGATGTCAATGTAAACATCTACTGCCTTACTGAGAGAATTAATTGTAACATATATTTTTACTTATTTTTCCAAAGAAACATTTTTCCACTATCCTGGAACAGCATTAGCTAAAAAATTTTAAAATTATTTTCTATCCTTATTCCTTGTGTTTTTTATTATAATTCATTTTTACTTGGCAACAGCCACAGCTTAAAATTGTTTTTTGTGCATATCATTTTGACTTAGAAGTAGAAAACCCAGGAGTGTACTTTTCAGCGCATCTGTTTTTATTGTTAATTGAGATGTGTGCAATTGGAATGCATCTAGCATATGAAAAGATTTATTTGAAAAGATTAGGCTTTAATAAATGATGCAAGAAAACTCACCATGTGGAGTATTTGCAAAAGAAAGCAAGCTACTATTTAACATGGTGACAAAACAGCCTGTGACAATAAGTAATGTTAATTGATTGGGCATGTTTGATACACTAGAGCACACAGACCAGAGTTTGTATGCTAGAGTCATATCTTACAGAGAACAGAGACGACACAGAAACACCCAGCATTTTGACTTTGGCTTTGGCTTTAATAGGGTTGTCTTGACTATGTAGCATAAGCAATGATAAACCTGATTAAGTGACTTTATTTCACTGAAATCTTTCAATAGCTGAGTAGGCAATTTGTGGCTTAACCTACTCAGTTACTTTTGTGTTACCATGGCAGTAAAATATACACGGGAATGACATTTGACATTCTTTTAACTCTTCGCAATTTGCAATCAAGAAGGCTGTATGAGTGTGCTTTATTTTAAGGTCTCTTGAAAATAACAGAAATGTAAATACCATTTTCACAGCACTCTAAATCATGGTACACTGTAAGCATTGGTTACGTGTGCTCTTGAAAACATGTATATGATTTGGAATCACTTGAATAGCTCCCTGTGGACATCAGTTTAATGGTCGGTGTCAGTCTGAAATGAGAGTAGAATATTTGCACTTAATTGAAAAGGACCTGGAAAGCAGATAGAAATCACTATGTTGATCATTGTCTAAATCCAATTTCTTGAATACTGCACTTGAGTTCTGATTGCTTTTCTCATATAAGATACAGAAACACAATCAAGAAGGGCCACATGTGTGATCAGTTGTGTGGGGCATTTTCATGTGCAAGTGAAATAGACACCTATAAAATCATGAAGAGCAGTGAGATTATTCATGGATTCTCAAAAGAAGGCACTGCAAGTTTAAAACAAATAAAAGAAAGTACTCTTTCACAGGATACATAAAAATAAGGACTATAGAAATAGTCCCACACAAGACTGAATATGTAAATAGGTTTAAAAAGGAAGCAGAATACAAATTTGCTGGGGTCTATTAAATATAGCTGTCCCTATGCAATATCTAACACAGAAAGTCAGTAAATTGTTGTGGGGAAGAAAGCTGGAAGATGAGAGGGTCTAGTAATTTCCTATATGAACTATTCCTTTTCCTGAAGTGTCTGCTACAGATATTTTTCAGACAACAGCTACATGTTTGATGCATCTTTCATCAAACACTGTTTAATGATTCTTCGGTATTGTCCTGGGGTGATTTTTATGCTCTGGTTTTTGGTTTTTTCTATCGTCTGCTTAAGCCCAGGAATGGTTTCTGTGACCTTGGACTCACAGAGAGAAAACCTGGCATGCTTTTCTTCTATCTCTTTGAGATAAAAGCGCAAGTTTCTTTCCTTTTTTTTGCCCTTGGTTTCCAGTAGGAGTCTGCCCGTCTGTGGGTTAGGACAGGGGGTTTTCTTTCTCCCTGGTCCCCCTTTTTTTTTTCCCTTTTTTCTGCTTTCCTGCTGGGATTGCAGTTTTTTTTTTCTTCTTTTTTTTCTTTTTTTTTTTTTCTCCCTTTCTTTTTGGGCTTTTTGGACTGTTTGGCCTGGGTTTTTTTTTCCATCTGAACAACCAGACGATCGCCGGGGAGACAGTCGGTGGGACCCTCGCCAGGAGCTGCCGGACCCCCCGGCCCAGCTGGGCCGAACCTTCAGGAGGAGTTGAACTAAAGAGAAACTCTGAAAATTCCACCATCTTTCCTCCACGGTAGAATATTATTCAAGTTCGGGGTTTTGTTTTTTTTGTTTGTTTCGTTTTCTTTGTGCCTGCGTGCACATCACTTGTTAATAAACAGTTTCTTTTTCACGTCTCTCCAAGAAGATTTTTAATTCCGAACCTTGGCTGGGGGGAGGGGCTGTAATTCTGCCTTTTAGAGGAGATACCTTTTCAGAGTCTCCTCCCAAAATTTGTCTAAAAACCAGGACAGGTATCTATCTGCTAACAAATAACCATATGTTTGAAAAGTTAGCCACATCAAAATCTGCTCTAGATAACAGCAGTACTTCAGCTTTTAAGCACACTTAGTTATAGACCAGAAAGGTTCCTGCCAGCAGCATACCATGTTGTGTGATGACCTGAAAACAGATCCTGAAAATTGGCAATGTCCAAAATCTGAGTCACTAAATTCAAATAAGTTTTGCAAGGACAGTTCTCCCAGTTCCAGTTGCTGTCTTCTGCCAGGGTAATGCTTAAATATCCATTGAGGCTCTTCAAGTACTTTTGAGGGGAACGTGATGGGGAAAGATTAGCTAGAGTTTTTGACTCTGGCTAATTTTTTGAAGTATTTTGACTTTCCAGTCAGAAGTGGCAGTCTAATCAATCTACTTTTTGAAGACAGAAGAATAGTCCCCTATAAAGTTGTTGATTACCGTCAGAGGTCTGGTACACTGATTTCCCAGTAAACCAGCAAGTATCTCTGACTTCCAAGGTCCTTAACCTGAATGCAGAATCTGGGGAATTTATAGCATCACAGAAATGCTTTGAAATACACTTGTCCAATTCAAATACAAATGTCATGATCATAGACCATAATGAAATGAAACAGAATGGGATTCCTTGTCGCTGCGGCCACTTGACGTGCCCAACAGTAGTTCAGAATGTACGGCTACAAAGAGAGCCAAGAGCACCGTTGACAGGGGATTTTTATACAAAATAAAAAGGGGCGGAACGAGGGGAGGATCCAGGGTTCAACGAATCAGGGGATGATAAGGGGTGACAGGTATCCAATAATTTTCAAAGAGGGGAGGAACATATTTGAATTAACCAATCAACATAACACAGAAACAGAACTTTCCAGAACAATATTAAACAATATTAAAACAACTCTGAAGGAAAAGGGGTGGAACTGAAACTTTGATGGGTCACTTAAATGGCAGGAAATGTGGGGAATTCCCCAGCCTAGCCTTCACCCTCCCCCTCGGGATCACTGTCCTGAGGGGGGATATCAATCCAGTTGATTTCTTCATTAATACCCCTGGTGAAGGCAGGCTGGGCCACCGCCACAATTCCTCACTTCAAATTTTATGGTTCCAGCTTGCCTTCAAGTTCAAGTTCTTTCTTCCCTTGGACCAGCCATTTAACAACAATGCTTAAACATCTAATTAGCTTCATTTGGTTACATTAGTTATGTGTTACTGAACATCAGTACCTTAATTCTCACAAGATACTTTCTAGACAGGTAAACAAACATTGGTTTCCCTCTGCTACAGACAAAAGGGATGATGTAACGTGTGCAAGGCCATGACTGAGAAAAATGGTAAAGTGTTATTTAAATGTGAAGGCTCTGTAGGTCACTTTTCCTGGAAAACATGATACAACTGAAAAACAGTATCACACAGCAATCTTTGAAAACATACAGTCCAGAAAAATCAATGTTATGCTTTTAAATACAATCTGAAATGTGTTCATAAAGAAAATGCCATTTTTGTTACTATGAGGTGCTTCTGTTTAGAGAAGTATAATACAAAACAATAGGTCCCTTATTGCCACAACAGCACTATCCAGCAGCACTTTGGCTGCATCAGCATTTTGCTTAACTTTGCAGTCTGTCCCCAGGTAAAGTTTTACATACTGTAATGTCAGAGAAAAAAATGTCAGCATTTTATAATGTTGTCAATTGATATCCAATAGAATTACAATAAGGAGGCCAGGGACTTGTGGCTGCTGTCACTCTGACATTGTCATATTGTGGAACCAAGGAGAAAGAAGCAGGGAGCAATCCTCTTCCTTATACAGAACAGCTAAACTACATAATTCATTGCCACCAAAGGCCTGGCAGTCATTCTCAAGCATTTAAAAAGTAAACTTAACAATTAATTACTTAGGCAGATTTTCACTCCTTCAGATGTCCCATTATTACAAATAATAGCCTTAAAGTAATTTCTGAACTCACTGGCTGCACTGGTAGGCATAGCCCTATTCACCCCTCACAGGTGCTTTGGTGACAAAAATATATTGAAATTCTGAGAAACTGAGTATAGAGCTGACTGCTCACATCTACTTTGTGATTACCTGAAAATAAGTTTTGTCACCAAAGGCTGTGGGTTCTGCTTTTTTCCAAAGAATCTTAAGACAGAAAGACTGCGTAGAGGCTGGGAGGGAGGTGTAGGAGGCATGAAAATGGGAAAGGTTACCGAGTTTTCCAAAGAAGGGAGGGATGGCAGGTTGTTAGGTTGCAATGACCAAGAAATGCTGCCAAGTTTATCTGAATTTCCTTTTTCGTTTGTATTGCTTTTTGTTTCTTTGCCTGGCAATCTTCACTCTTCTGCTAGTTTTTCATATTGTTTTTACTAATTAAGAACAAACTAATAAAGACAGTGAAAAATTAACTCAAACGACCAAACCAATATGTTAGAAAAAACCAGACTTGCTGAGTTCCACTTCCATTCCAAAATAGGATATAGGAAGCAACATGGTACATCTGCCACCCTCTTTCTGAGACAGTTCCCAAGCTCTTTAATATATCCAGTGATAAAAATTCAACAAACTTCCACACTGCCATCAGAAAGTAAAGATTAGTGCAGACAAATACTACAGTTATTTATAAACAGTTTTGTGTGGGATGCTATTTTACACGCAGCAAGGGAGGCGAAATATCTTCCTCATTGGGACTCTGATGTGGAAGCTGTGACAGACATCACGATAAGTGCCTAATCACACATCATGCCTACCAAGTTTTTACCCCTGGCAATAACAGCAGGGTTATTTTCATCTGTTCATAAAGGTGCACAGCATTTAATCCAGTGTTAGGCTGGGTGATGTCAATGGCTTCTAGCAAATAGTTAAAATGCTTTCATGTGGTAGCTATACAGTATATTGTCGACCTCTCTTTCATAATAGTGCTCAGAATTAGTGAGAGTCTGTGTTCCCAAAACCAATAACCAGCAGGCTGATGGAATTTATGGGGTGAAGAAGACAAACATAAGCATGTCCTACACAGCAGGGACAGACCAAACCCCTAGTCAGAGCCTTGATACAGAGTTAATTAAAAAAAACCAGACAGAACTGACTATGGCAAACACAATTCATTTGTGTGAATATGAGGAAGGAAAATTAGTTAATTAGTTGAAAGTCTGACCATGAACTGGAATGTCATAATAAAACATGTTTTCAAGCTTTGACTTTTCTGTCAAAGGTTACACCGAATGGCAGATTCAGAATTTCATAGTGACTGCTTAATCCTGATTTTCCAGCCTCTCCAGTTCCATAGTCTTCCCACAGATAATCAAAGACCAAAGAGCTGATCCTGTCATCTCTACTTACTGTAAATATATTAATCTAATCAAGGGAAAGTAAAACACGTCATTGCACTGAGTCAATTTTAAAGTTCTCCTGACAGAATGAATATAAAACAGATTTAAAGGTCTAGATTCAGCCCAGCTGAGATCAGAGTATCCACTGGAATTCCCCCTCTCTTCAATCAATGATGAAAGCAAAGGGTGGAAAAGACACAGACTTCCAACTTAATAGCATTTTTTAAATGCATGGAGTACCAAATACTAGAAATTGTTGAATAACCTTACATATGCTCCCATTTGAGATTGTGAAATAATTATGAACCACATCTAATGAATAAGACAAAGAACATCTTTATGGAAAACAGTAAACAGATTGTTACCAGAAAATAGCTTTTTTAATATTTCTTTGTGAACTGTCCCCAAACAATGTTGTCACTGGTGTGAAAAAACCTAAGTACATTGGCATTCCTTCTTCTTTTTGTTTTTTCCCGTATATTTATGTTAGAATTTCCTGAAAAAAAATCTTTTCAGGCCAACATGAAAAATGAAAAACTGTTTGAGAGGGAGTTACCTGAACAGAAATGACAAATAGAACATCAATAAATCAGTGGAAACATGACATCACTAAAAGTGTCAAAGTCCTTGGCGAAAGACAGAGGGTCAGACTTGGTCCAGAATTATGTGGGATCATCCTTTTGTGTGAGCTGGAAGGCAGTGCAATACAGGAAAACAGAATCATAGGATGGTTGGTTTGGAAGGGATATTTAAAAACCATCTTGTCTCACCTCTCTGCCTTGGGTGGGGACACCTTTCACTGGATCAGATTGTTGAAAGCACCATTTGACCTCACTGTGAACATTTCCAGTGGTGGAGCAACAGCTTCTCCGGGCAACTTCTTCCAGTGTCTCACCACCCCCACTGTAAACACATCTGCTAGGATGTCCTAAGAAGATTTGGAGCCAAATGGTCTGTATGCTGCCTTTTCTTGCAACTGTAATACCCTTCCAAGACACATTTACTTAAATTCCAGGACTGTAGTATGATATGTAGTTGGATTTGAGATGGAAAACATAAGAGCACCAACATCTCACTTCCTATATACAAAACTTTGTTTCCTGTATACAAAAGTACTTAAGATAAAACCCTGTACTACAGAAAATCTTCTGCCAGGTGGTCTTGTAAACTGAATATTCAACAAGGAGAATGGGTCTTCACTCTTAAGTTCAGTTACATTATTAGTCTCAGTCACAGCTTCTGATGTTGCTCCTGTGGGGAATCAAGATCCTACATTTATGTTGTTGTATATAAATACAGAGGAGAGATAGTGTTTTAAAGTCAAGAATGGTTTAGTCAATCTCAAGGTCAATGTCAGTTTTGCCAATAGCTTCAAAGTTGTAACATCAAATTTACAATACACACACCTTCAAACAACAATGATGTCTAAAATGTTGTTTCTAATATTAGACTGGAAATGCTGGGAATTTTCTCAGAGGAAATTTAATTAACTTTAGAAGAAGATTCTCTTTTAAAGTGTTATTAATTATAGTTGTGTTGTAGGAAAACACTTTAAACACAAAAATATATCATTTTATGGATTTGAGTATATTAAGAAATTCATAGCAACAGTTTCAGTTCTGTAAGATTTGTTCCTGGGGACACTGAGTAAGTAACATGAATACCAAGGTATATGAACTTTCCCTCTGATGATATAAATATAAATTAGTTACTCTAGGCTTGGTGCAATTTTAATTCATCTCTTTTGTCAGGTAATATTCATATTGATTAATTATCTAGTTAACAAATTGTATTCTGGTGAACTGTAAACTACTGAGAAAAGAATAATTGTCAATCTTTGGATAAAGAACATTATTAGAGGTAGAAAAAACAATGGATCCATGAGCAAAGGAAATAAAACCAAAAAAGGCCTGAAAACAGCAAAGGAAACATTCATTTAGTCAGCGCCCTTTCGGTTCGCCTCAGGAATCATGAGTAGCAATTTGAAATCCTGTTTTTCTCCTGGGAAGAAGTGATGCTCTAAACTATACTGATCAAATAAAAAGGGAAGCCGCAGGCTAAAACAGAGGGAAAGAAGTTACAACAAAGAAAAACAGCTAGTTGTATGAAATGACACATTTATACACCAGCAAAGTAAAATTAGAATCCTCTCCATTTACTTTATATCAGCTGCAGAAGAAAAATAGCTGTATTACAGATACCAGACAACAGAGTAACGTGAAATAAAGGATTATTTTGAATCATCCCAGAGGATATTTTCCAAAATATGTACTTAGTATATGCAGACAAAATGGTATCATTATACCGTTTTTGGATATCAAAAAATTGCAATAACCTCAAACATATTAAAGAGATTTAAAAAGATAGTGTAAATAAAAACCATGTAGAAAAAAAAGTGCCAAAGAAGAGAAAAAATCCTTTATCTGTATTTGTAACAGAACAATTACAGTATGAGGGTTTCATAATCTCTGATGGCCTGAAATCTCTTCTTCACCCTAGACTGACTGATATGCAGTCGTTAGACCTCCACTGTCTAAAGAAAGGAGAAAGGTACTCTTAACAAATGAGAGTGCCGTAGGAAACCACCTGTGGAAGCTCCAGAAACGGGGACACAACAGTAGAGGTGAGAGAAAATTACTAATTTACACAATGTCTTTGAAATCCATCGTGTGCTAAAACATTCCTGTTCTATATTCAGTCTGGCAACATGCTTCCAGTAAAGAGGAAACAGTTCCTCAGTAATGCTCTAGGTATTTGCATTTCCTATTACAGAATAATGGATTGTCCTATTGCATGTGATAGTTGAAAAAAAGGCCCTGTCACACATCATGGAAGCAACACAGCAGAGCTGGGCTCTCATTTCAAAATTTTTTGACAAACACATCAGTCCCAAATTTTCAGTCTGAAACTGACTTCTCTGCCAATTAAGGAGCAGCATGTAATGGATAAGTTTGGTGGCTTCATAACAAAGTAGGTTTGGATGGGATCAAACACCCAGAACGATTGGAGAACCCCAGGTCAAGATCTTACCTCTGCATGAA
>VYZT01048789.1:0-29983 GCA_013400735.1 Pomatostomus ruficeps
AGGGTTAAGGAAGGAATCTCTCCGTGATCCCCCGGCCCAGCCTGTGGGTGTGGGATGGGCCCTGCAGGGAGCAGAGCTGAGGCAGGTGGTGCTCAGGGCAGCCAGGACGCAAATAACACAGCCCAGGGTTGGTTTTAGGCCAGGAGGGTCTGGGTTAAGATGAAATTCCAAGATAATGGGGAAGCAGAGAGCAGCCAGACTCCTTCCCTCTGTTCCTGCAGCCTGGGATAACCCAGGGCTGTTTTTAGGCCAAGAGGGTTTGGACTAAGATGAAATTCCAGGATAACAGGGAAGCAGAGAGCAGCCAGACCTCTTCCCTCAGTTCCTGCAGCCTGGGATAACCCGGGCTCAGTGCCCCTCACTCACCTCAGTGACCCTACACCTCAATAAATTCTGGGGCACAGTGCCTTAGCCCCCCTCAACCCCTTCCTGCTTTCCCTTTGTTTCCAGGGCTTCACTCCATTTATTTTTGCAAAACTGGCCACACTCAGTGCTGCTGAGAAGATTTTTCCAAGAGTTTTCCAAGAGCAGCGCTGGAGCTGTGAGTCCCACCGGCTCTGAGGCACTCACAGCTCTGTCCTTGTGCATTGCTGCACCTGCCAGCAGCACAGGGAGCCAGGAAAATGCACATTCCAGAGGGTTAAAATGGATCTGACACCGGAGCACACAGAGCAGCTGTAAATCCTTGGGCTGTTTGCTGCTCTTGGGCAGTTTTGGGACAGGGAGGTGAAGGTGAAGGCTCCTGGATTAGTCCTCCAATGGGCTGTGCTGGCCTGAAAAATGTGGAATTCAGGTTTATGAGGGTTTCCTCCTCCTCCTGAATGACCCTGCCCTCCTGCAGCATTCCCTGGCCCCTTCCCTGCTTCACCCTGGCTTCCCTCTCTGTATTTCCAGCCTCTCTCTCTGTGTCTCTCTCACCTTCCTTCAACACCTTCATGGAGTCTTAAAACTCTCACCATTCCCCTAAATTCCTGTCTGGTCCAGAAAAAGCAGCTCTGAAACGCAGCAAATGATCCCAGGGATGGGGATTTTGTTTTTAGAGTTTTTGGGGGACTGTTTGGTTTTCTCCCTGTTGGTTCTTTTCGGGGTTTTTGGGTTTGTTGGTTTTTTTGCCATAGGCACTTTGCTGTCACTCTGCCTCTAGAAAGAATCATCAGTACCACATAACGTATTTTTAGGAATAATTTTCTGCCCTAAGGAATCCCATTTCCATCCTTTAGACTCATTCTTTCCAGTCACCTTTGGGCACATCTCAACCCCCACTTGCAGGAGAACTAAAAACACCCAGTTCCTCACACCATCCCCTGGGAGACAAACCAGATAGATCCTGAGAATCCCAGCCTCTGGATCACAGCGCCAGGAGGGATCTGAGCAATTCCCAGCAGGAAGGATACTTGCAGGACGTTGCGTGGCCCCTCCAGGACATCTGTAATCCCCAGGATTACGCTGTGCTTGATAAAAATTTCATTGACAGCTGCCAGCCTCACATCGGTGTTCACGTTCAGCTGTTCGAGAATGGAAAGGAAAATAACTCACTCTACAGCAAAAGCCTACAAACTGCAGCTGGATAATCCCAAATACTGCAGCTCTGGAAGGAAAATGGTGGAATTGATTGTCACATTCTCCCTTCCATCCCCCAGCAATCTCCTTTCCTGAACCTCTGTGAACCCCCACATTTGCCCAGATTCCTCGTGGAAGAATCATTTTCTCCACATCCCCCTCTAGATTTTGAATCCAGCCTTTCCAAAATTATTCTTCAGCCAAATAAATGGTGCCATGGATGGCAGGAGCAGCAGAGAACGCAGGGAGGAATCACCAGGGGCAGGGCAGGGGCCAGAGAGGCTGGGGATCCCCGGCAGCTGTGGGAGCACCAACCACGCTCTGCAAGGGTTTGGCCTCCAGGGTGACCTCACTGTGGCCTCGCAGTGCTCAAAGAAGCTTCCAGAGAGCTGGAGAGGAACTGGGGACAAGGGATGGAGGGACAGGACACAGGGAATGGCTTCCCAGTGCCAGAGGGCAGCGATGGATGGGATATTGGGCAGGAATTGTTCCCTGGGAGGGTGGGCAGGCCCTGGCACAGGGTGCCCAGAGCAGCTGTGGCTGCCCCTGGATCCCTGGCAGTGCCCAAGGCCAGGCTGGACACTGGGGCTGGGAGCAGCGTGGGACAGTGGGAGGTGTCCCTGCCATGGCAGGGGTGGCACTGGATGAGCTTTAAGGTCCTTCCCACCCAAACCAGTCTGGGATTCTCTGATTCTCCCATCTCCCATCAGGAGATCCAAGCCAGCCTGAGCAGCTCCAGCACTTCCATTCCAAGCATTCCATCCCCTCCCCCGGCTGCAGAACATCCCCTGCCTTCCCTGAGTGCTGTTAAAATATTCCTTCCATCCTCCCTGAAGAATTTTCTTTGCCTGCAGCCAGGGAATGATGGAGCAGGAGGAATCCTGACCCCCCCCCCTCCACATTCCCACACCAGGAGCCTCCCCTCACCTTCCTCTGCTGGCAATCGATGACCAGGATCACCAGAACAGTGACAGCCAGGGCCACCAGGGTCACCAACACGCCGGCCCCCCAGTAGTGTCCCAGGGAGCCCAGCTGGAGTGTGGAGTAAAGGTTTGTCCAGAGAAAAATGTAAAAAACCTGCAAAAAACCAGAGAGGCTGGGAGTCACAAAGCCATGAAAGTGAGAAAAGTCACGGGAATAAAGAAATAACAGTCCCCGCTCCCTCATAAATTAAGTGCCACGCGATTTTCAGGGGGTGAGAAAGGACAGAAGTTCTTTCCAATAATAAATCAAGGGAGGAAAGGGCTGGAAGGACTGAGTGAGCCCGGGTTTATTTTAAAAAATCACCGCTCACCAAAGACAAAGAGTGAATTATTAACGGTGATTCATCCCTCGGAAGGGTTTCGGCGGAGTTCTTCCATTTAGATAAGAAATGCACTCACTGAGGCGTATTGATAATCATTCTCTGAGGGCCTGGATTGAGCAAGTTCCTATTTCAAGGTGGTGCAGGGACCACTCCATTACAATAATGCTCAAATGGTGGGCACTGACACCGGGCTCAAGGACCGCGGTAAAGTCAGGAAAAACTGGATTTCTTTATTTCCTAGAGCAAGGATTTGGGCAGCAGATTGCCCAGGAGCAGGTGGGATGTTGTAGTTTTAGTAGTGGGGAGGGGGTTATAAAGATAATTTTTATAAAAAACTTTTAATTTTTTAATTATTTTTAATAAAACTAATTTTTAATAACTGTAAAAATAATAAATATACTATTAACTATATTTAAGCTAATTTAAAAAGTTAATTATGTTTTTGTGATGATGTATTTAAAGAAAAATTAAAACAAAGTGATGCTTTGTGTTAATTCCCTCTTTTTTTCCTTCCCCCTCTCCTGCCCTCCTCAGCCCAGCTGTGGCACGGGAGGGAACGAGTGAGCAGCTGCTGTGAGTGCCTAACACTGAACCAAAATCAAACCACAACATGGGACATGTACAGCCCAGCCTCAGCTCAGAATGACACAACTCACGGGCACTGAACAGGCACTGAACCCCTCAAAACACTGAGCACCAACTCCTACAACATCACTGAAAGGAGAAAATTTGGATAATGGCTGTCCAAAAATAAAACAGGAACTAAAACAAGGATTCAGGTTTGATCACACCCTCGGCACACTGTAAAGCTTCACAGCACATGCTCATGGTTGGGTGTCTGGGGGAGTTTATTTCACCAGAAGAAGACAAACAACACCAAAAGTTGACTGATTTGTTGGTCTAAATCAGCATCAGGATCAGAATACATTCAGACTTTTAAAATTAAGTTATAAACCAAGTTTGTTGTAGCAGCTGTCACCTCAGCCATGGACAGCCTGCCTTGGTGGCACTGCCAGCACAGGGGTGCAGAAAGGGCCCTGCCCTCCATCTGCAGGAATTCTGCCAGCTGGGATTGCCAAGGGAACCCACCAGGAAGGGGTCAGAGCCAGGATTTCCTGCCCAACCAACCCCTCCTGATGCCTCAAGATTCAGCTTTTCTGTTTCCCAGCCCCTGCCCTGCTTTAGTGTGTGACTCTCACACTCCCCACAGGCTGGGAGCTCCTGTTCTCCCATCCTGCTCAGACACAACAAATCCTCTCCAGGCTGCACTCAAGGACACCTCGTTGGCCCAGGCCCCCAAAGATGGAAACGGAGCCTCTAAAAGGGGGGACAGACTTGGGCTCAATTCCATCATCCCCTGGAATTGTCACTGGAGAATGAACCCTGATCTGGGAATGGATCCAAACTGATCCAAGTGGAGCAAACTCCTGCCCCGGGGTCCAGCTTGGGTGTGGCCTCTCCCGGAGAGGCTCTGAGTGCCCGAGGTGTCCCTATTGAAGGCCCTGCAATAAATCCCCATTTTATTCTCTGAATCCTGTCTGGCCTCTGTTCTAGGGAGCCCCTGATCAGGCATCACCCCTCCCTCCCTGGCACCAGAGCCCCGGTGCCAGGCGGGGGCCGGGCCCGCGGTTCCTCACCACAGCCATGGCGATCTGGAAGCCCCGGGAGCTGTAGCACAGGTACCGCCTCACTTCGGGCCTCAGGACACCCTCCTGGATCAGCCTTCTCCAGGAATCCGCTGGCACCTGCCCAGGAGCAAACACAAAACCAGAGCCACCCCCAGTTTGGGCTCCAGTTCCCAGCAGAACCCCACTGGGCAAACCCTGTGGGGCTCTGCATCCCCAAATCTGTGTCCCCCAGAGCCCCCTCCCACAGGAGCATCTCCAGTCCCACCCACTGAGCTGCCTCAGACCAAAAGCTTGTGTTCCTGCCTCAGTAAAATCTGTCTGGTGAAGTCACAAAGGGAAAAAAAACCCGAATTTTTGTGACAAAGAACAGGACAAGGAAGATTGTCCCAGGGATGCCCCATCAGAGTGAATTTGAAGCAAAATCCACTCCAAACTATCTTCAAAGCGTTTCTTCACGGAGCTTTAAGCCAAGTTCACCCCAGCTGACTTCCAGCCCACAGGGAATAGCCTGAAGCTGGACTGAAACAAGCGACTCTCAAACCAAAAAAACCCCAAAGCCATTGGCAGCGTGGGTGTAAATGCAAATTCTGCAAACCCAGCTGGAATAACTGCCAGGGGAGCTCACCTGGACGCCGAGGGACTGCAGTTTCTGGGCACAAAGGTCCAGGTCAAAGGAGGAGGTGGCGCAGGAGTTGTCCACGCTAAGCACCAGCAGCACCCGGCCTTGGGGGGGTTCTGCAAGAGCCCAGGGAGCCGTGAGCAGCGCTGGGGGGAGCATCCCACAGCCAAGGGGAGGCTGAGGACACAAACCACCCTGGTGTGCTTTAAACTGACCCAGAATCCCCTCCTTGGACACTGCTCAGGAGCTCTGGGAGCAGCCTGGTGAGGAAAGAAACTGCAGATGGGGAGGAAATCCCAAAAACATCCTGGGGGAGAGCAGCCAGGGATAACAAGAGAGAACAAACCCCATGCCCTGCCTCAGCAGCCCCTGACTGGAAGGACAATGGGCTCAGGCTGCTGGGTGGTGCCAAGGCTCATTTCCCTCTTGGAGACCCCCCAGTGCCCACCCAGCACAAAAACCAACTGAAGCCATGAATCCCAGTGCTTCCCAGTAACCCCCCTGCCCTGGAGCAGCCCGCAGATCCTCTCCAGCAGCATTCCTGGAGCAGGGCTCTGCTCAGAGCTGCTCCAGTGTCAGCTCGGGCCAGGATCAGAGATGAATTCTGGAGGCTGAAGTCAGGAGCCAAAGCAGTGTGAGGACAGCGTGTCCCAGATCCGAGGAGCAGCACGGGAGAGCTGTGATCTCCAGCAGCCCATCTGGCACCCACCTAGAGCTCGCTCACACAAGCTGTGCTGCAGCAAGAGGAGGAGTTTGGGCCTAAGGAAGTGGCTGGTTCAGCTGAGATCCTGTTCCACGGAAAGGTTTCACCCTAATTTCCTTCCCCTTTGCAGCTCCAAGGTCAGCCAGGTGTCCCTGGGTTGTCCCTGGGGACACTCTGTGCACAAAGGGGGCTCTGGAGGGTGCAGGGGTCTCAGTGAGAGCAGCCATCCATGGCTCTGCCTGTCCAAGGCCAGGCTGCTCCAAACCCATCCAGCCTGGCCTTGGGAGCTGCCAGGGATCCAGGGGCAGCCCCAGCTGCTCTGGGCACCCTGGGCCAGGGCCTGCCCACCCTCCCAGGGAACAATTCCTGCCCGATATCCCATCCATTGCTGCCCTCTGGCACTGGGAAGCCATTCCCTGGGTCCTGTCCCTCCAGCCCTTGTAAAGAGTCTCTCTCCATCTTTCCTCTTGGCTCCTACAGGTTCTGGAATTACCTGAAACCTTCCTTTCTCCAGGTGAACACCCCCAGCTCTCCCAGCCTTTCCTCCCAGCAGAGCTGCTCCATCCCTCTGATCCCCCTGGGGCTCCTCTGGGCTCTCTCCAGCAGCTCCAGCTCCTCCCTGTGCTGGGCCCGGGGCTGGGGCAGCTCTGCAGGGGGGGTCTCAACTGAGGGGGCAGAATCCCCCTCCCCAGCACAGGTCGAGTTTCCTAAAGATTTCTCAACTTTGAAGGCCAAGAGGAGAGCACTTGCAGGGAGCTGCTTTTCCATAGGTTGGTTCGTTCATTCCTGCATATCATGCATTCCAAAAAAAACCAAAACCCCAAAGCATCTCCATCCCCTTCCCAAAATGCTGAGACATCCACAGTGCTTTGGTGCTTTCGCAAGCGAGATGCTGTTAAAGAGCATCCCTGATAAAATCTGTCAGTGGTTATTTTAAGGACGCTGAGCTCAGTTCTGCCTCTCCCCTCACCAACAAGCTGCTCCCTTACCTGGCACCCACTGCAGGGCTCCTTCCTTGAAATCCCTCTTGCAGTACAGGAGGGAGGATTCATTTTTCTCAGTTTCTCCAGTTTGGCTTTTCTGGGCCATGCTGGAGGTGCCTCTCCTTGAGGGATTCTGTGTTGTTGGGTCAGAAATTCAGCATTTCTCTCTCTAATTCAGAATTTTTCTCTCAAATGCAGCACTTCTCTCTCAAATTCAGCATTTCTGTCTCTAATTCAGCATTTCTTTCTCCCTGCTGGGAAGCACCAACCAGCCCCACGGCAGCCGAGTGGGGAGCAGACTGTGAAACCCTCACTGGCGCTCCCACTGCTGCCTTCCTCGGGATCCTGCTCTCCATGAGCCACCAGGCATCTTCAAGCCCTGAAAGGAGAGAAAGAAAATCCCAAATCTTGCAGAGACAGCAAATAGAGGATCACAGCAGTGCCTGTGCTCCCTGGGGGTGTTGGCCATTGTGAGCACAGCACACACAGACTCAATTTTCACACTTGGTTTTTGTTAAGAGGTGGAAAAGTTATCCTTAAATATTCCTTAAGTTGTCCTGAGATCCTTCAGCATTGACATTTTGCAGCAATCAGCAAGGGCCAGGCAGGATTGCTCCTTGCCGAGCCTCTGCCATCACCTACAGAACGTGGAGCTGCTGCAAATCCCCTCCCTGGAGTGACACTGCTCAGGGACACGGGGACAAATCCCCACCACAGTGAGGGAGAAGTGCACATAAGGAAGAAAAATGAATCTGCTGAAGGCAGAGTCAGGCAGGAGCTCCCACCCAGCAGCAGCAAAGGCTTTGAGGGTCTCTGCTCTCCTTTCCCCTCTCCTCTCTTTTCCTTTTCCTTCTCCTCTTCTTTTTCCTTTCCTTTCCTTTCCTTTCCTTTCCTTTCCTTTCCTTTCCTTTCCTTTCCTTTCCTTTCCTTTCCTTTCCTTTCCTTTCCTTTCCTTTCCTTTCCTTTCCTTTCTCCTCTTTTTCTCTCGCTTCTCCTCAGGGAAGCTCTCACAGCAGTACCATTCCCAAGGTTTTCCAGGTGTTTTCTCCCTGCTGACGCAGCTCTCCAACCTCCTGCCAGCACCTGTGGGCGGCTGTTAAACGCTTGGGAGACTCTGGAGTTTACTTTTCAATTATCTTCCACTCCGGCTCTCCAAAACCACCGTTTATTGTTTAACCTCTGCTCAGACCAGGAGCCTGTCGCTGTCTCCTGGTGGGAGGATCCCCCACAGATCTCACCCACTCTCCCTCCAAAGAGGATTGGGGGTTTTTTCTGACTTTTTTTCTGGTTTTATTTCTGCTGGTGGCTGCAGTTTCCCCCTCACACAAAGCCAGGACAGTCCCTGGTTGAAAAATGTCAGGAAGGAAATGGAGGCAAGAGAAACAACCTGAGAAATTCTTCTGATCACAGGGGGAAAAAATAAAAAAAAAGGCTAAAAACTGCCACTTGAAGGATCAAAGCAGGGTACACGTGGCACAAGGGGTGAGCAGTGAGTGTGGGCACACAGGGTGGGCACAACACCTGCACAGGTGAGGATGGGCACAGCTCTCCCGTGAGGATCATGGGCAGCCACGTGTCACATCCCAGCACTCACAGGTGCATTCAGACTCAATTTTCTCACTCTTTTCCCTCTCTTGCCAGCAAACAGAAGGGAGTGTAGGGAGTGTAAAATCAAGACAGAAAAGCCCACAGAAGACAGAAGCACAGAGTGAAAAAACAGAGGAAATTAAAGAAAAAACTAATTAGAAACTGAAGAAAAACCTGATTAAAACCAACCACCCTCTGCTGCTGCTGGCATGTCTGTTCAGAGCTGAAGCAAGGCTCGGTGGCTCAGATGATGAGAGTTTGGGGTCTCTGGAGGTGGCAGTGGAGGAGCAGCAGGGCAGGGCAGCTCAGCCATTCCCGGAGGGACGCTTCCCTTCCCAGCCCTGGGAGCTCCTGAGCCTCCTCAGCTCTGCTTTCACCTCTCAGTGCAGCACAGTTCTGCCTTTTCCTGCACAACCGCCTGTGTGGGGTTTGGGTGCCCCCAAACCTTCCTCTGATGCCTCCTGAGCTCTCCTCTCCTGCAGTCCCAGGCTCTGTGTTCTCTAAATTTCTTCTGTTTCTTTATGCAGTGCCAGCATCCCTCTGGTGAATTTATTCCCTTATATTTTGGACACCTCCAAACCCTCACTGAACAGCAGGGAAACACCCAGCAGGTCCTTGTGCCTCCCTGCCAGGGCAGCCAGCAGAGCCTTACCTGCTCCAGCTCACTGCTGGTGCTGGGAATGCAGTTCCCTCTTCCTCCTCCTTCCTCCTCTTTCCTCCTCCTCCTCCTCCTTGTCCTTTACGTGCCACTGTCCCCCTCTGCACTGCACAGGTGCCACTCTGTGCCACCTCCAAGCAGGATGTGCAGGTTCCTGTGTCCCCTGTGTCCCTGGGAGCGGGGATTAACCAGGCACAGCCCCCCTGCAGGAGGTGCCCCTGCCTCCCTCTCCTCACCCCGAGCTGCCAGCACCGACTTGCAAAATCTCCCCGGTGCATGTGACTGTTCCCCTGGGCTGGGCGCAGAAATGCGGTTTTAACCCTCTGCAGTTCCTGAGGAGTGTTCCCACACCCACAGGGGCAGATTCATCCCCTCGCAGGAGCTCCCTCACCTTCAGCAGGGCCGGGGTCCAGGGCTGGAACCTGGGGAAGGTGAAAAGCTGAAAAGTGGCACGGACAGGAGGCTCTCCCCCTCCTCCTCCTCTTCCTCGTCCTCTTGGATCAGCCGGGCAGGATTCAGGAACTCCAAACCCCCCGGTTGCACCACATCAGCTCCTGCAAGGGTTTCACTCAAAACGAAACACCCAGGACAGGGCTGGAGACGGCGGAAGAGGTGAATGAAGATCTCGAGGCTGCCAAGAGGTCACTGCTTATCCAAGGTCATGGAAGGCACACAGAACAGGGGTGACCGGCAGGGCAGGAATTGTTGCCCTCCCCAGACCGGGAGGTTGTGCTGATGTGGACTGAGTTTCCCCTCCAGCAGCTCCAGAAGAAAAGCAGGAGGCTCAGGCACAGATGGATCCTCCAGGGCAGCTGCAAATCCTGGAGTTGTTTTCCAGACACACACCGTGAAAACAAAACTCCTTAGCCTGGGAATCGTGGTGTCAGAGCTCCCCAAAAGCTGCAGGATCCACACAGGGTTGGAACAAAGCAAATCCAGTGGTGAATGGTTGAAAAAAATAAATGAAAACAGCAGCTCCTTTCCGTGCGTGTGTGCAGTTCCTGAAGCAAAGGTCGCTGTGCTCCTGCAGGGCTGGGTTCTGCTCCAGGCATTGCTGAGCTCTGAGTTCATCCCCCTGCGTGGCCCCACAGGCAACAGGAACAGCTCCAAAGCCGCTCACCCCGTGGGATTTGTTACACTGGAAACCGGCACCGCCATCCAGGTACGGGGAAAAATCCCATAAATCTGTCAGCAGCTCGGGGCCCGGCTCCAGTCCCCACCCCGGACAGGGCCGTGGGAAGCTCTGGGCTCTTTTGCAAACGCTGCTCATCAAAAGTTTTGGCTTTGTTTGCTCCTCACCCACCCAGAAACGCTGACAGGGAACGAGAGCACCAAGAACGCCCCAGGGAAATCCCTGTGGGACAATTAACTTGAAAGCACCGCGGATAACGAGCTGCAGCACATTCCCTGTTCCCCTCTTGTCTGGCAAGAAACGCAAGGTCTTGGCATCAGCACCTCCAGCAGAAAATTCCTGCTCATTTGAGAGGATTGGGATCACCAGAGGTTGGATCCCAGGGTAGTTTGGGTTGGAAGGGCCTTAAAACTCAGCTCATCCCAGCTCATCCTACGAGCAGGAATCCTTCCACCAGCCCAGGCTGCTCCAAACCCATCCAGCCTGGCCTCACGCTCCCCTTTAGCACAACATTTGCTGCCTTTGGAGGGTTCCCCCCATTTTCCCAAATTCCTGCAGCCTCTGGAGGAGTTCTCCCCATTTTCCCAAATTCCTGCTGCCTCTGCAGGAGTTCCCCCCACTTTCCCAAATTCCTGCAGCCTCTGGGACAGTTCTCCCCCATTTTCCCAAATTCCTGCAGCCCCTGATAGAGTTTCTGTTTTCCCAAATCCCTGCAGCCTCTGGGGGAGTTTCCCCCCATTTTCCCCCTGTTTTCCCAAATCCCTGCAGCCTCTGGGGGAGTTTCCCCCCATTTTCCCCCTGTTTTCCCAAATCCCTGCAGCCTCTGGGGGAGTTTCCCCCATTTTCCCAAATTCCTGTGCTGCTGTGCAGCTGGTTATGGATTGCTTGGAGTTGATGGATTTGATTTCACCTTCCTCAGTTACTGTCCCCTGCAGGGAGTCTCAGGCTATTGGTTTCAGATCATTTCTCCCACTTATCAAGATCATTTGGAATTGTGATTCCGTGCTCCGTACAGTTTGTGTCTCTTCCCAGCTTGGTGCCCTGGACTCGTGTCGTACTCCCTGTTCCACCTGGTACATTAATGAATATATTACAGGGAGCCTGATTCCAGGGATAAAAATAAAAATCTGCTGTTTGGGGATGGAAGAAGTTTGAGGAGTGTCCCAGTGCCCACCAGCCCCTCCTGGCCTCAGGAACGACCTCACCCTCCCTCACGTCCTTAATGTCATTTTTGAGGTCACTCTTCAATAGCTGTGCGAAGTCTCCCTGCTTTAAATAACCAGATATATTAATCAGAAATACACATTTAATCTGGTTTTGCCTATTCTGACTGTGTTCTCTCTGTATTTACCCGATGCTTTGACAAACTGAGCTCTTTTGCAGCGTTTGGAATCCACACCCCTGTGATTCCAGCTTTTTTGGCCCCAGCTTGCGTGTGGCTGCAGTTTCTCCCCACGTCAGCTTTGTTTGGACTCTGCAGCCAGCACTGACCCATCTCATTTTATTTTGATGAAACTGCATTTTCAGGGCAGAACTGTGCCATCTTTTTCCTGGTGTTTTTTTTTTTTCCCTAGCGAGCCTTAATTAGGAGAACAAAGTTGTTGAAAGCCTCGTCTTGCCCTTCTCCTCCCTTCCCTGCACACAAAGTCCTTTCGCTCTGCATTGCTGGATTTTTCTGTCAGCAAAGCTGACAGATTGACAGTCATTAAATATAAAAATTTATTTCGCACTACCCATAAATTACAAGTTTCAAATGAAGAATGACACTTGCTCAAGGCACCAAGTGTGGTTCTTATCTTTTTTTTATCCTACTTCTGCCTTTTTCCTATGGAGACTTAAAGTATTATTCTTTTTACTATGGTAATGCAAAACCCTCTTTTCTTGAATCTCAAATTAAAAGAGGGAAAGCTCGCTATGTGCCTGGGATAATGATTCAGCTATTGATCCAGAAGATGCTTTATTAGATTATTTTGAGGCAGACGAATGTAATTTAATAGCAATTTATTTTCTATTCCTATGCCAGTCCAAGATACAATCTTTTCTGCATGAAATTAGCACTTTCTCCTTTCAACCTCAAAGAAAGATTACACTGTGCTCCTTCCTTGGATTAGTTTGGGAAACTTTTTTAGCAGAACATTGATCTGGAGGGTCCTTGATAGTATTTTCTGGTGAGGCTTTCAAGCCAAAACCTCAGCTGGGATCAGCAGGTTCTTGGCTTCGTCTCCCATTATGCATTAATGCAAGAACTAGTGAAGAGAAATAAAGGGGAAAGTGATTCCAGATGAGGAATAAAAGGCAAAGAGGGAAAACAGAGCGGGTTTAGAGCAGGGAGAGGAGCTGCGTTATTTCGACAGTCAGTGTCACCTACAGGGGACACCGCAGGGGGGTCCCACCACACCAGGGCAGGACAGGACCTGGGATACCCCATCCTGCTGCTCACACCTCCCGAGGGCTGCCCCAGGGCCGGGAACTGCTGGATTTTCTGTAGGGTTACCAAATTCTGCCTGCTCTGGGCTCAGCTGGGCTCCAGCATGGGGGAAAACAGCAGGAGCCAAAGCTGGGGATGGCAGGAAAGGGACAGAGGGAGTGCCAGCAGCTCACTGGGCTGTGTCTGGCATTAAAACAGCTCCAGATTTAATAACGGTCATCAGGAACTGGGCAGTGACCTCACAAAAGCAGGAGAATGAGGGATTTAAGGTTGCCAAATGTGGATTTGCCCCTGGAATACCCTGAATTCCATGATGCTGCCACCCAGCACAGCCAGCCTGGCAGCCCGAGGCACCAAGGGAATGCCTCCTGGACCTGCAGCAGCAGGAAAATGTCGAGTCCTGTCCCTGCTTCTGAAACAGCCCAAATCAACTGCCAGGGCAGCTCCTGCAGGGCACTGCCAGCCAGGATTACTGCCCTCCTAATAAGAGCCCTCTGGACTCCAGAGCCGGGTTAGAGGTGATTTCCCTCCTTTATTTCCCAGGATCACAAGATCACAGAATATCCTGAGCTGGAGGGACCCACCAGGATCATTCAGTGCAGCTCCTGTCCCTGCCCAGACCCCCAACAACCCCACCCTGGGCACCCCTGGCAGCGCTGTCCAAACGCTCCTGGAGCTCTGGCAGCCTCGGGGCCGGGACCATTCCCTGGGGAGCCTGGGCAGTGCCCAGCACCCTCTGCGGGAAGAACCTTTCCCTGCTCTCCAGCCTGAGCCTGCCCTGGCCCAGCTCCAGCCGTTCCCTGCTCCTGTCCCTGTCCCAGGAGCAGAGCTCGGAGCTGCCCCTCGGGAGGAGCTGCAGCCCCGGGGAGCTCTGCCCTCACTCTGCTCCAGCTGGACAATCCCAGCGCCCTCAGCTGCTCCTCCAGACCCTTCCCCATCCCCGTATCCCCCTTTGTATCCTCTCTCCCACTGCAGTGCCCACACTGCCCCAGGAGCAGGAGCCAGGTGGTATTTCCAGGGATGGGAGCCCAAATCAAGGGAATCCCACAGGGTTGGGTGTGCCCAAAGCAGCTTCTGCTCTTCCTGTGGTTCATGAGCAGGCTGTGGCTCTGTCCTGAGGGATTGTCACAGATCCTAGACTGGTTTGGTTTGGAAGGGACCTTAAAGCCCATCCAGTTCCACCCCGCCATGGCAGGGACACCTCCCACTGTCCCAGGCTGCTCCCAGCCCTGTCCAGCCTGGCCTTGGGCACTGCCAGGGATCCAGGGGCAGCCACAGCTGCTCTGGGCAGAGGAGCAGCAGGAGGAATTCAGATACAGATTTGTTCTAACAGCTGGGGTGGGCTTCACTCTTACTCCTCAAACTTGCTGCAAAATGCCCCAAAAATCAGATTTCAGGGGCAGGAAGCAGCGTGTCCCACTCCATACCCAGCATTTCCCTGGCACACCTGGCTCAGGCACGCAGGGCTCCCTTTCCCAGAGCATCACAGGGCAAGGTGGAAGAATCTCAACTGGAAATAAAATCTCTGCTCTGCTCAAAGCCAACCTTCCTGGAGAGCAGTAACTGGGAATCCTTCCTGCAGTGCAAGGCTGGAGTCACTCTCAACAGTTCAGTTTCGGGGAAGCATTACAGAAATTTATTATTCTTGCAAGACATTAACACTCCTGCACGTTCTAAAGGGAGCTTCTTCACAGCACATTTGCCAAGGAGAAATTATCAGGATTTTTTTCTTCCCCTTTTTCTCCTGCCTCTTGCTGTTCTTAAGGAGGATAAAAGTCCTCATTAACCAAGGGAAACTTATGAACCAATATGAGAAATTGGAGCACACACTTCATTTTTTTCTGGACAGAGTCTGAGTCTGTCACTGATAACAAAGGGAATGAAATTGCTAATTACAGCCTGGAGCAAGGAGGGTCCTGCTGGAGCCCGAGCACCTGCTCTCGACAGGGAGAAATGTCTCATCTCCAAAGGACAGGGCGGAATTAGCACGGCTCCAACCTTTTATGAGGCCGTAACACCTCTCCCCATCACAGCCCACGGATTCAAATTGCTCTGCTCCTGCTCTGCCTGGACCCACCTGGCCTCTCCCCCCAGCCTGGCACGTTTGACTTTGCGAGAAGCTTTTGTTTCAGTTTTATAACCCGTTTAATAGCCTGAATTCCTGAAGAGATCTTTTCAGGAGTACAGTGCGCTGCCATGAAATATGGCAAGAGGACGGCCCACAGCTGCCTGCTCCTGACTGCAGGGTTCACAACCACATCCATCCTTTCTTCCCCTCAAAATCCCAACTCCAGAGGTCCAAGTGCCTCACTGAGGGGCTGTGGGAATCACGTTCTGTCTGAGGAACAGAACAGCCTCCACGAGGCTCCTTGCAGAGATCCCAAACCGCACAACTCCCGGGCCAGATCAGGGACACACTGAGGTCCCTTTTCCACAAAAAGCCTGCAATTGAACTCAAAAAGAAAGCAAAGCTGCATTTAATATTCTGCTGGTAAGACAAAGAAACGACTGAAACACGTGTTTGTGTGTATTTTTGATTATAAAGCCAGAAAGTGATGCAGACAACCCCAGAACTCTTCTTTCCCACTGTTCCCAGCCCAGGATGCTGCAGGATTCGGGATGACCTTGGTGTAAACACGCAGTGACCAGCACTGGACACAAGGAAGGGTAATTACTGTGCAGCACCTGGCTATCAAACTATTCCAATGAACTGGCACCATTTTATTTCCCCTAATGGTCACAAGAACATTTGTTCCTGAAGGTTTTCAGAATGATCTGGCAGGTAAAGCATCAGACTGGAGCCAAGAGGAGGAGCTCTGTAATGGGTTTTAACTCACCTGCTGTGACCTTCAGATATTGGCTGTCTCTGTTAAACTTTCTTTTATCAACACTTGATGGTCACTGTGCAGAGCCCAGGCTCCCAAAGTGCCCAGTGAGACCTGCCATCATTCCCAGAACGAGTCTGCAGAAGAACCAGACCGAGCAGAGGCTTTGGAGTGAAGTGTTTTTACTTTCAGGTGTCATCGTGCCAGACTTGTACCTCAAGCTAAGAGCAGAATATACAGAGGATTCAACACAGAGCAACTCAAGCACCTGAACATGAGCAGCCAGGACTTGCACAGGCAGAGATTCTTCTTACAGGGCTTAAACCCTGCGCAGAGTTTTAACAACACACTGGAAAATGCAGTTTGGTCAACGGGAATACAGGTACACAGGTTTAACAATTACTGACACAGGCCAGCAGCTCTCCCCCTTTCCTGCTGTGCAGAGGGAAACCTCTCACTGGAAACCATCGCTGTGAAAAGGGAGCACTCCTGTGCCACTGGATATATATTTATTGAATAACTTAGCGCAGAGCTGAGACATGGCCGCTTCATGTTGGAATAAGCTCTGAATCCGTGACAAAAGAGAAACAAAGAGAACTCCAGGAGCTCACTGAAATAATTTAACACATGTACAAGGAGGACAGGGGGGATGGCTGAGAGCTGTACATTCCACCTGAAGCTCAGACTCGGCTCCCGGCGCTGCCAGGACACTCCTCCCCCTCCCAGCACTACCCATTGATGCGGTAATTCACGTGGATCTCGGGTTTGATGTCACACACCAGTGACAGCAGCTGGGACATCACCACCTCCCGGTTCTTCTGGAAGTTCTGCTGGATCACGCTCATCTTCTCCTGAGTCTCCTTCTCAACTTCAGTGGTGCAGCTGCCATGGGAGCCAAGGGCCTACAAACAGCAAAGCAAAGAGGAATCACCACGCCAAGCTCTGTATTTTGTTATTCTGGACCATCTCGGCCATTAATCTTTGTTGAGGGAAGATTAATGCTAATGTTGATGTTGAAAAACCAAAAGTACTGTTGGATTTTTTGCTCAGATTTCACCCTAAACTTGCCCAAGTATTTCATCCTCAGCCCCTGCCTTTTACCCTCTTTTGTAGAATCATCAAATGGTTTGGGTTGGAAGGGACCTTAAAGATCATCCCGTTCCAATTCCCCGCTATTTATTCATTATCCACCTCAGTTTAGAGGATCCGTTTCTAAAAAGTGCCCAAAATAAAGGTCCTGCTGTAGAGACAACTGAAACCCTGGGCACTGGAGTGTGCAAGAAAAGTAACTCCCAGGAGTCAGGTGAAGCACAATTCACATCCTCCCATTCCTTCTACCCTCGGGGAGTCTTTATAAAATCTCTGCCTTCCCTTCTGGTGAGCAGGAACAAGGCAAGGGCCTCTGCCATGTCAGCACCATGGAAACGAGCCTGTGACAGGAGCAGTGAGCTCAGGCTCCTCTGGGGAGGCTGCCACCCCTCAGGGCACCCAGCAGCTCGTGCAGCTGTCTCCCTGCCAGCTGAGGGGCGACACACCACGGCCTGAGCCACTTCCAGGGGTTTTTCTGGGACACGTGGCTGTGCCTCACAGGAAGGCGCTTGGGGAAGTGCTGCTGCTGGGGCTGCTGCCAGGGCAGGGAACCCCCAGCACGAGGCGAAGGGGCTGGGAATGAGGGAATGCTGGAGAGAACACCAACCGCTGCCTCCTTGGCCTTGAACTCCTTCTCCCGCTGCAGGCGGTACTGCTCGATCTCTGCCTGGGCTTCCTCCTTGGCCTGCTTCAGCCGCCGGTTCTTCCCTGCTCCCCAAGGACAAACCGAGGGAAAGAGAGGAGAGAAATCACTGAGTTTGTTCTCCTGATGCACAGCCAGCACCACAGGGTCTGCTCCTTCTGCACAAGGGATCAGCCAAGAGTTTGCTGAGCTCAGGAAAACCCCAGCAAACCATGGCCGAGGTCACCAAGCCATGAGATTCCACCACTGAGCAACGGAGAGCATCTCGGAGCATGTGGATGCACCAGGCAACGTCCAGGCCTGGCTGCATTCACAGAGTGAGTCCCAGACTGGCTTGGGTTGAAGGAACCTTAAAGATCACCCAGTGCCACCCTTGCCATGGCAGGGACCCCTCCCACTGTCCCAGGCTGCTCCCAGCCCCAATGTCCAGCCTGGCCTTGGGCACTGCCAGGGATCCAGGGACAGCCACAGCTGCTCTGGGCACCCTGTGCCAGGGCCTCCCCACCTTCCCAGGGAACAATTCCTGCCCAATATCCCATCCATCGCTGCCCTCTGGCAGTTTCCATAAAGAAAGTCCCCCTCCCTCCTTTTCAAAAGCCTCTTTAATGTACTGGAAGGGGCTCTGAGGTCACCCCAAAGCTTCTCCTCTCCAGGCTGAACACCCCCAGCTCTCCCAGCCTTTCCTCCCAGCAGAGCTGCTCCATCCCTCTGATCCCCCTGGGGCTCCTCTGGGCTCTCTCCAGCAGCTCCAGCTCCTCCCTGTGCTGGGCCCGGGGCTGGGGCAGCTCTGCAGGGGGGGTCTCACCTGAGGGGCAGAATCCCCCTCCCCTCCCCTGCTGCCCACGCTGGGCTCAGAATGTGTTTGGCCCTCAGGGCTGGGAATGCTCTGCGGGCTCATGTCCAGCCCCTCATCCACCAGACCCCCCAAGTCCTTCTCTGCAGGGCTTCTCCCAGTCTGTACCCATGTCTGGGATTGCCCCAACCCATGTAAGTGTGCAGCTCCTCAGACATCCCAAAAAGAGCCCACAAGAAAGAGCATTAAATCTTAGCTTTGCCCCAGAGCAACTGTGAAACCAAGTGCAAAACTGGCCACTGCCTCAACTTCCCCTCCTGGATTTCCCACCCCATTCTCCCCTCCAAGATTATCATCACTGCAGTGAACTACAAAAATCTGCCTCTTGCAACACTGTCACGGGGTTGAACCACAAGCCAGGGCAGATATATATATACAGATATAGATATAGGTATTTGTTTGAAGCAGCAGAGATTTGCAAAGTTGGGGATCTTTGCAACCAGAATTCCTCTTGCTTAACAGGAAAAGCTAACATGAAACCATAAGATATAGTTCTATAATCACCGATATGGAAACACACAGTTTTCATCAGGAAAAAAGAAGCTGAAGGTAGGAAGGGCAGGGAGAAGCACAGCCATGCCCCGAGCGAAGGCCGGGTTCTGGTGTCGTGTCCTGCTGGGAGCCAGGAGCTCCTGAGCCCTGCCTGGGCTCTGGCCGGAGGGACCCGGTGCGGCTCCGACCCCTCACACCGCACTGAGCCTTCCTCCCGGAGCTGCCACCATCCCCACCGCGTCCCGAGCACCCCCGGGGCCGAGCTGGGGGGATCCCGCTGCCCCTCCGCCCTCAGCGCTGTAAGGCCTGAGGCGGCCGCGCCGGCACAGGCCAGACCAGGCCGGGCCGGGCTCTCCCACCCGCACAGCCCCGCGGTGGGGCCTGACGGCGCCGGGCCGTGCCGTACTCACTCTTGCGGGCCTCGGCCACCTTCTCCGCGGCGCGTTTCTCGGCCTGCAGCAGCTGCTGGATGCCCTGCGACTGGCTCGCCATGGCGGCCGCTCCGTCCGGCCGGGCCGCGCCAGCGTCACTGCGTCACCCGGGCCACGCCCACCGCGCGCGGGCCACGCCCTCGGCCACGCCCCTCGCATTAAGAACGCTGCTCGGTCCGGATAAGCCCCGCCCGTCGCCTGTTAGGCCACGCCCACCGAGGCGCCCCGGGCTGTCAGGCCACGCCCTGAGTCCGCTTGGCCACGCCTACAACGCGACAGGCCCCGCCCCCTGCATGTCCCGCCCTTTCCAGGCCCCGCCCCCCGGTCTGTGAGGGGAGCCCCCGCCCCGTTCCCATTCCCCCTGGCTCGGTCCCTTCCCCCCCGTCCCGTCCCCCTGCCCGAGCCCTTTCTGTGCCCCCCCTGCCGCAAAATCCACGTAAGCCCCTTCAGGAAGGCGCTGGTGGGGTTTATTTTGGTTTGTTGCATGGTTTCTAATCGCTGGAAAGGCCCCGGGTGAGCAGTGACATGGGCGCCAGGGATGCTTTGGTCCCTCCTGGGCAGTGGCGTCGCCTCCCCAGTGCTGGCATGGCGGGTGTCACCTCCAGCACAGGGCCACGGGAGCCCAGAGGGCTTTACATTCATCCTGGACCACCTTTTCCAGGGGCTCCCAGCAGAGCCAAGTGTCCCCGAGGACCCCCACCCTTCACCCCATCCCACCCAACCCTCGCCCATCCCATCCCAGGGGCCATTTAAAGCCCTGAACGCAGCTCCCCCAGCCCTTTCGGAGCCTAAATTACCATTATTGTCAAATAATATCGCTCTGATGAAGCCTCCGAGCCAGGACCGTGACTCATCGCTGCCGGGAGAGGCGGGGGGGCTGCCGGTCCGCCTCCTCCATCCCCCGTGATGGAAGGGACAGGAGACAATGAATCAAATGCATATTTATAGTGCTGAATAGGAATTATGAGTGTTTTCAGGGTGACCTTCAGCTGGGCCGAGCGATTAACTAAATGGGCTTAGCGTGCCCATCCATTCAGGGGGATATTTGCTTCAGCAAAAGAAAAAGGAAGGATGGGGAGAAGAGCTCGGACCGTAATTCTGGGGTTTGAAGAAGGCAGGGATGCTGGGATGGGGCACTGGGAGCAAAAGGATGAGCTGTGGCATCACAGGGAAAGCCAGGAAATCTGGTCCTACATCATCTGCCCCAGATGGGGCAGCCCCAGCCAAGGGGATGTGGCTCAGGTGCTGTGCTGGTTATCAGGAAGGATGGAAAATCATGGAATGGTTTGGGTTGGAAGGGGCATCGTTTAGTTCCAGCTCACCCTGATGTGCTATGTCTACTCCAAAAAAACTGCTCGAGTCAGCTGGGACAGATCCAGGCTCCTTCACAACCCAGAAATGAGGTTTTTCTCATCTGACCCCACGCCCCAGGAGCCCCTGCCCTCCTCTCACTTCAGCCCAAAGCCACAAAATCATTAAACTCTCCCTGCGACTCCCACGGCGCTCAGACGATGCCCCTCTGCCCCGTTCCCATCCAGAAACCCACTGTGCTCATTAGCTGCTCCCGTGTTTTCAGGAGTGTTCCCTGTTAATTAAATCACTCGAGTTGAAGCCAGAACTGACCCCGGAGCCCGATGTTCTGAGGGGAAAGCAGGGATCAAACAGGGTTTGGAGCAAAGGGGTCCGAGGGGGTCCCAGGCAGCGCTGGGGTGTTGTTTTCCTCCTGGGTGACGGTGATTTTCAGACTCACAGCCTCTGTCTGTAAGGTGATAATGATAACACTGCCCTTTGCTGCCCCAGGAATACTTTGGCTCTGATCACGCTAAATTTTCAGACAAAAAAAAATCCCTCTGAATTTCAGCTCCAGGTCTCTAAGGAAAACACGCAATGAGTTTTTTGCAATTTCATTTTGACAGTTAACAAATGAGACAATAACAGTTTGCATTTAAAACATTATTTTGCTTGGTTGTGCTGCTTTCTCGTTTAAATTGCCCAAGAGCTAATTGAAACCTCATGGTGAGTGTCACATGAAACACATGTGAATCCAAAAGCTGTTGGAACAACTTCCCCATTCACTTAACCTTTGAAAAAATCGCTTCTTGCTGCTTGCAAAAACAAAAGCAAACCAAAGCCCATCATTTCCACTCCTCAGGCTTGCACAGGTATAAATAAAAGCTGCTGGAACCACTCGAATTCCACCAGCAATGGGTTGATAATTAATTTACATCAGGAGTACTTCTGAGCTTGGCTTTTTTTCCTCCAGGTTCACGGAGCTCGAGCTTGTCACTCGCTGTTAGAGGAGGCAGCTGCTGCTGACACTGACACCTCTTTATTTGTCCAGCACCGGGCAAAAGACATCTGAGGATGATAAACGGGACTAATCCTTCATTTCATGCACCTCACATTCACCAGAGACTGAAGGAAGGATTTCTATGGGAGACTGAGGCTGGTCCTGCTCTCCAGGATGGAAAAACAGATTATTAAAATAAATAAATGAAAGCATTTACCTTTTTTTTTTTAGCTGCTTCCACAGTAATGAAAACTAAATTAAACACATTTCTTAATTAATTTTTTTCTTTTTCCAAAAGCTATTTTATTTTCTTGCAAGCATTAAATACTTACTTTTATTTGGGAGCTGCATCTCTCCTCGCTCTGCTTTTGTTCCATGCTGGGTCACAACTCCAAGCAGGTGTCACACAGGTTCCTGAAATACCAGCAGATATTTCTAGAATAAAAAAAAAAGGAAAGAAAATTACAGCTTGTTTTTGCTTTTATTTTCGTTTCCAAGCCCAGGCAACACGTGCCATATCTCATGATCCTGCTGTCATTAAGGATCCCCAGACATATTTGGGAAGAATGAGATTTTAAACAGTGTCTGGCCCCGCTCCAGAGCAGGTAATTACATTTTTGCTCTCTAAATTCCCTTGCACTTTCAATTGGATCCATTATTATTCTCCATTCTCCAAGTTAAACTGTTATTCTGTGCAATTGTCTGTTCCCTCAAAAAGGTTTTGTGTTCACCCCTGGGGACTGAGCTGATCTCTCTCTTCCCAGGTTTAATTCATTAACAGAAATGCACTGAGGTGATGCAGCTGATAAAAGATCATTGGTTGATTATTAAAAGATGATCAACGAGTGGTTATTAATTGTATTTTGGAGGGATTTTTCAATTTATAAACGGAGGGTTAGAAATCAAAGGACAGCATAGCAGCAGAATTTACATTGAAAAATCAATTAAACCCTGAAATGCACAAGTTGGTGCCACTTCTCTGCACCTGACCCGCGCCAAGAATTTGGCCCAAATATCCCAAAATGAGACAGAAAGCTCCATTTATCATCTGGAGTTGCTCTGTGATCAAGGACGATTTAAAGCCTGGAGTAACCCGATTGCAGTGATGGAATTACACCAGAATGGACTCACATTTATATCGTAAGCATTGATTTCTTTTTCAAAGCAGTTTAAGAAGCCATATTTCTGTGTCAGGCCCTGTTATCCTCCTCGGGGATGAGAGAGCTGCTTTGGGGTGGTGCTGGGCTGTGCCAGGGGCTCACATCCCCCTCCAGGCTCCGTTCCACATCAATCAGGATCTTTCATAAGTGCCAGCTTGAAAACTGTTTCTATATTCTCCTGTTGGGATGAAGTGTCAGCAAACCTTATTAATTCCTTGTCCAGCCAAGGAAATCTCCGGTCCTATTGCCTTGACATCTCCTGGCGTCCATCCGTAACCAGAGGCCAGGAGTCCTTTGGAAGATAAATGGAGACTGAGAGCTCCTCATGAGGCATCCGTGTGTCCTGTCCTTGGGATTCCTCCACCAGGGAACACCCTGATGGACTCAGCACAGACTGTCTGCACCAGGATTTTTGCCTCTGACAGCCAAACAGAGCAGGTCCTGGATTAATAATAAATTAATAATAAATTAGTAATAAATACAGTCATAAATACAGTAATAAACAGCATCTCCTGTATCGGGCAGCACCAAAGTTTTGGCTGCTGAAGGCAACTTCCACTTCTTCCACTCCTACTCCGCTGGGAAGAAATGCACAGAAAATCTTAGTTTTTCCCCACCATAAAGGATCTTTCAGCTCCTGAAGGCAGCTTTCAGTTCTTCCGCTCCACGGGGAAGAAACACACAGAAAATCTTGGTTTTTCCCCACCATAAAGGATCTTTCAGCTCCTGAAGGCAGCTTCCAGTTCTTCCACTCCCACTCAGCTGAGAAGAAACGCACAGAAAATCTGGGTTTTTTCTCCACCATAAGGGATCTTTTGGCTCCTGAAGGCAACTTCCAGTTCTTCCACTCCACTGGAAAGAAACACACAGAAAATCTTGGTTTTTCCCCACCATAAAGGATCTTTCAGCTCCTGAAGGCAGCTTTCAGTTCTTCCGCTCCACGGGGAAGAAACACACAGAAAATCTTGGTTTTTCCCCACCATAAAGGATCTTCTGGTTCCTCAGCTGCGCTTTCTCTGCCCCAGACCACTGAGTAATACTGTGCACCGTGCACAGGCCCTGCTGAGTGCAGTGATGGATGAGACAACCCCTGTGTGCGTAGATTGCTCGCTGCTCGGAGCTGTGTGAGTAAATGACACGCCACAGCACAGGCCTCATTATCAATAGTGCCGGGAAAGATCAGAAGCGTTGGAGGCCAGCGTTTAATTTGGATGCTTATCATAAGCTCGGGAGAGATGGAAACGCGTGACAACAACAAAACGCTGCAGCAGCCATGCCAAGAGCCTCGAGCGGCTGATGGATTTCTAGGCCACGGGGGAAGGAGCTGTGGGTGCTGGGGGATGCTTCTCCAGCGCTTGTTCAAACAAAAGCGATGCCGGGGAGCATCCAAGTGACAACGGAGCTCCAGCAAATCTCCCCGTGGCTCTGGGGCCTGAGGAGATGGAGAACAGGAGCTGCTGGTGTGCAGCTTCCTGGTGGGACTGCTCAGCTCCAGGGCTCCTGCCTGCTAAATGGAACAGGTTTTCCTCCGGAAAGGCAGCGGAGCGATGGACCCTTCACTGCACAAGTGCAACCAAATGCTCGGAATCACCCCAGGAAGGCGAACTTCCCTCGCTCCCGGCTCGGCAGAGTTTGGAGCCTGAAGGCAGCCAGCAAACAGCTCCTCCAGGAAGGTTTTGCAGAGGTACACAAGCACCTAGGCATGCAGATCGCTACCTAGTGGAACTAATTTGTTTACAACATTCACGGAAAAATCTTAATAACCAATTTCTATCTTTAGCCCAAATGCCTTTGAAAACCCAAGCTCTGCATCCCTGAGCTCACTGTCCCCATCCGCTCCTGTGGGGCTACGGGAAAAAGCCAAAAATAAACCCACAGCCAGCACGGCCCTCCCGAGGTGTTGATTGTGTCCAAATCACCCCAAAGACCACGCTGCACCCGCAGTTCTGACTCTTAATTACCCAGCTCGCTGCAGAATCAAGCCCACCCAGGTTACCTGAATTACCCCCTGTTCTCTCACTGCCATCCCCTCCCCAGATCAAACCCCTGCTCCATCCCGCTTGATTTCCATTGCGATTTGCCAGACAGCTCTCAGCTGCAGGGGAAAAGAAAATCAATCTGTTTTTCCACTCCCTCATCCAGCAGCTTCACGCTCTGCCCGGCATCGAGCCCCGCGCTGGCAGGACGAGCTCCCCAGCAGTCGGCCACCACCAGAGCAGCCCAGGGCCATTTGGTCACCACCGGAGCAGGGGCTGCAATGATCTGTGCCACGGGCAGGGGCACAGGAGCAGAGCTTGGGCTCTGTGTAATGGGATTGCACTTCAGTGGTTTCGGGATATTAATAGCAGGATTAACCTGAAACCGCCACGGTAACAAATTGATTATCAGGAACAATAAATCATCTCACACATGCCAGTGGCCGGGGGGGGTTTTGCATTGCAAAGCTGCGAGTTTGTCTACAGGACTGTCACAACCCCCAGCACAGAGCAATACCCAAAAAAAGCCAACCAAAATACGATTAAACTATTTTGGGAACACAGGAGAAGGCTGCTGGATTTTGCAGCTCTAAGATATGGACAGGAGTGATGTGACTTCTTTTGCTGCCCCTCTCCACCTCCACCTGCTGACCAGTCCTTTCCAGAAGACTTTGGGAATGATTTTGCAGGAGCCAGGACAAGATGTGGCTGCTCTGGGCATGAAGGACACAGGAAGGAGTGTGGGTACCTCAGAATCCTGCAGTTCAGTGATGCCCTGCTGCCCCTGCATCCCAGAGCCCTGAGCTCCCTGGATTCACCCATTCGGTTTCCATCCACAGCCCCTGGAATGCAGAAAGGCAACTGCTACAGGCTCAGCCCCGCTGGATCCAGCTGCCTGCCCCCCTCAGGAACAGGGATCCAACAGAGCTGCAAGGTTTGAAGGCCATCGGAGCGCCAAATGCCCAAATCCAGCCCACATAATCCACAGCTGGAGTCTGAGCAGTGATTTCCTCGGAGGCACAAGTGAATAACTCCTGCACGTGGACTGTGTGAATCGCCTGCTCACAGCTCCTGATCCGGACAGGAAACACTGAGTGAGCCCTGGAACGGGCCCTGCTCACAGCCAGGGAGGGGAATTATTCCTCACATTGGGGCAGATCCCGTGGCCATCAGCTATGGCACTGCCACGCCAAACCCACATCGCCAGAGCTGGAGCAAGGCTGAGAGGGAAGAAGGATGTGCCTCAGCCTCTGAAGCAGGCTATTTATAACATCAAGGAACACTTCAGGAGATAGTTTTAAGATATTCCATAGGCACAGAGGCAGAAAAAGCAATTTGGTTTGGGATTGGAGTCCTCTGCTACACCCAGTCCCCATCCAGGACATGGAGCACACCAGTGCCAGGGCTCTGTTTGCTTCCAGAGGTCCCCTGGGTGCTCCCAAGGGCAGCTCAGCTGTCGGAAGGTGCTCAGGAATTTCTACAGCTCAGAAGGTCCCCGTCCCTTCCATCAGCTCTGAGCTGCAGTGATCCCAGATCTTCCCAGCCCTCGGGCTCTCCAGTGCTTGAGGATTTGCGTCACAGCTGCTCCGTGCTCCTTGTACCGACGCTGAGAGTCGAGCAGGAGCCCTCGCAGGGACAGATGGGAGCAGAAGTGCCAACTGCTGCCATTCGTAAGTCAGAGCAAGTCCATCCATCCAATCCAAATCGCCGGGCCACAGCTCACTGCTTTAGTTTGAGAATTATTTACAGCCGGTGACAAACACTAGATCCAAGTCAAGGAGAGCACTGAGACACCCTGGGACTGGGCCAGTCGGTACCATGGAACCTGCTGACCCGGATTAATGCTGGCATCAGAGGAAAACACCCACAGGGCTTGAGGATTTATTGGGAACTGCAGCAAAACTCCCCTGAACCCCCAGAAGGAGCCTTTTATAGAGGCATTTCTGGGCCAGGAGGAACCAGAGAGGGGTTGGCAGGCTGGGGGTCTCAAAGCCTGGCACACCTTGCAGTGGTGGTGGAGTCAGGGTTGGACAGTCTGGGGTGTGGGTGGGAGAACTCCTACCCCCTCCAGCAGTGCTCACAGACTCTGCCGCTGCTCCCCTTCCCATTCCTGCAGCGCACAGAACACGGAGCTGCTCCACTCATCCCCTGATCCTCAGTCCTGCTTCCCTGGGAGCAGCAGACCTTGGATAACGCTGGACAAGCTGCTGCTGTCCCAGGTGACTCAGCCTGGGCTGGAAAGCAGCTCCAGGCTCTGCCAGTCCATCCCTGCAGAGCCCCAGAGCAAGGCCAGAGTGAGCCCCGAGTGCTGCAGGAGCTTTGAATTCCCTCCTGTGGGAACAGCCCATCCATGTCCCATCCTGGCTCCCCATATCCAGCTCCCGCTGATCCCACCTCTTGGAGCAGCCCAAAGCAGCCCCTTGGGAACACTCTCAAATCCCCCCTGAGCTCCTGCCTCGCTGCCTTGGCTGTTGTGCCCACCACAAAATGAAATACAATGAATTTGCAATAAAAAGGGAAAAAAAAACAAGTGGAGTTTCTCTTTGCCATCTCATTCTGCTCCTGGGTGGGACTCTGGAAGTGCCCAAACTCCAGCTCTGTTCCAGCCAGCCTGGCAACGGGAATGGGACCAGTTTTGCTTTTTCCTTCCACAAACACCTTGTCCATCACTCCAGAAAGCCTGGTTTTACCATTGTCATACAGAAAAACACATTTCTGATGGGTAAAATCCCCTCTCCAATTCTGATCCTGGTTTATCGGTACAGGAGGCCTAAATCCTGGGATTTTGCTCAAGAGAAATTCAGTTTGTCTATCTCCAGCAGATAAGATCCAAAGCTGCAGGTGTGCACTTATCTGCCACATCCACACCTGGAATTTTCTTCCCCAGCAGCCAGCTCCAGCTCCCTGGTGTTCCTCACGTCAATGTGCTGAGGTTAAATCCCGGTTTTGTTTGTTTTCTGGGCGATTTCCACCATTCCAATGAAGAGTTTGTCACCAAACCCAAATCTTTCACATCCATAGACTGCACACACACACAGAACATCCCTTTGCTCCTCTCCCCCTCATTTAGGGAGCACGTGGAGCTCGGGGCTGACACTCAGGATGGATTGCACCGAGCTGAGCGAGGCACCAGAAACACATTTCATTGCAAAAAGCCCAAACGTCTCTGTTTAAATTCCTTTGCCGTGACTGATGGTTGGTATTTAAACAGGCACGCGGTGTTTTCAGAAGCATTTTATCCACTTTAATTAAAAACTAATATTTGTAGAGCGGGGCAGGTGTGCTGCGCACCGGGAGGAAGTTACAGTCCCCACTCCGGCTCGCAGGTGGCTTTTTTGCAGTAACCGGCGCATAATCACTGCTAAACTGGAATAAGCACCATCGATCGCTGTCTCTAATAGAGGATATGATTTTAAAGAGCTCCCAACACCAGGCTGTTCAAGCTTGTTGTGTTTATTGATCAGGCTGCGAGCGCCATCATCACGTGTGGAGCGCCGGGTTATTCATCAGCTGCTGGCTGCTCAAAAGGAGCACCCGAAAGTGCCCGAACGGCATCAAAGCGGAGCAAACGCTGCTGGGGAGGGCTTTGTCACCATCACATGGCACCAGAGGGGATGCTCCAGGCAGAGGTGGCTCCTGACCTCTCCTGGCAGAGAGCGGAGTGAAGCCAAGCCCCACACGTCCCACGAGATGTGGAAATGAGAGGGGAGAGCCCCGGGCTTCAGGTGCTTCCAAAAATAGCAGCCAACAGCTTGGGCAGCCTCTCATCTGCATCAGAGGTGAGGAGTTTCCTCTTCAGAACCAACCTGCCTGTGGCAAACACCTCATTTTCACCTTTTGAATATTTCTCTTCTCATCCAATGACTGCTGCTGCTCCTGCCCAGGCTCCAGAACGGGAATGTGACAACACAACTGATCAATGATCACTCCTCACCCTTTTTTTGCCGTATCACATCACACACACGGCCCTACAGCCCAGGCACAGCATCGCAGCTCCTCGGGGTGTGAGATTCCTGCTGCAGCTCTGCTGGGAATGGCAACAAAAAGGAGTTGTTGTTCCAGGGAACAAAGGGCAGCACCGAGGAGAGCCCAGCACCTGTGCGAGAAGGAGAGGAGCTCCAGGTTGAGTAGGAATCCTTGAATTTCCAGGCAGATTCCCAGGCAACCAGTCAGGAACCCAAGGCACAAACCCACACAGGACACAGCACAACCTGAGCTGAAATTCATCTCCTGAGCCCTCCAGTGAGACTCCGGGTGGGGCTGCCCAGGGCAACCAGAGCCAGGTGGAAAACAGGGATGGAGTTTCTTTAAGAACTGATTTTGTTTAAGAACTCCTAAATTACCCTGGCAAAAGGCTGGGATGTGCAGATGAAGTCTCTTCCTTGCCTTTGGTGCTGCTCCTCCCCATGTTCCTTGCAGTCAGCAGTGGTGCTGCAGAATATAGAAAGTTTAAAATTTTTTAACTCCAGTCAGCATTCACAATTACAGAATAAACTCGGCGGAGGCCTGATGAGTTCAGCATCTCCCCAGGCCGGGAGCAGCACAGGAGAGACACAGAGAGAACAACCAGCAAGGGCCAGGAACGAACCAGCAACACCAGACAAACCCCTGGCACAGTGGGAGCCTCCTATTCGAGGAAAAAACTTGATAAGAGAACCAAGCAATCAAGATCAAATCAGCACCTGAAGCAAAGCAGATCTGTAACCAATAAAAAACCAAATACTAAGGACTACATAACCTGGAAAAAATGGACACAGAACCAGTGGATCTCTGGGGGTTTTACTGTATAACGTTTGGGGGAAATCGGGTAAAATCCCTGTGCCATGGAATGATTTTCTCTGCACACCCAGGCTGTGTGTGGATGAAATGATTTCTGTGGCACATCCTGGCCAGAGCCCCATCCTGGCCAGAAATAAAGCAATGCCTTGATTCTCTGACACTGAAAATGTTGTTGGAGAGTTTTTGTTTTTCCCGCAGTTTTGGTGACGGAGGCAGTGGCTGCTGCTGTCTCCCCTTTCACCGTTCTCCTCGTCTCCGTTTTCCCCAACTTCACTCCAACTTTCCCACCGCAGCCCCGTTACTGATGCTTTTCCCAAGGCACACAGACACGATTTAGTGCCGTTCTGGTGCCTAATCAAGCATTCTACTTAAAGAAGTCCTAAATTAGCCTTGCATGTTCCTGTCAGATCATTAGCCACTTTGGCTTTCGTGCTATTTTCCACTTAAATCAGCCCTTTAAGTGGTTTTTTTCTCCCTCCAAGTTGTTCTAAAGCACCGTGTGCTATTTATCAAATAAAAGGTCTCAGTCGCTGCTGTGGTGCCACAACCCCCAGCGCTGGGGATTTTTGCAGTGTCCTGAAGTGACACTCAGACCTGAGCTCCTGTCTGCTGTGTGTTGCTGTTTATAGCAACAGCCAGCACGCAGCCTTATTAAAATTTGGGTTTTTCTGTCTGTGCTTTCAGGAGAAAGAGGCGATCAGAGCCTGGTGCTGGGGGAAAACAGATCTTTGGTGGAGCGGGCTGAGAGTTAAATGTGCAACACTTCAGACAGCCCTTGTGCTGGAGGAGGTGTCCCTGTGCCCCAAATCAGGGAAATTATTTGGTTCTTAGAAAGCCAAAG
>VYZT01048804.1:0-20826 GCA_013400735.1 Pomatostomus ruficeps
TGTCTCTTTTCCAGGCTGAACAAGTCCCTGTTTGTTATCCTCTATGCTCCAGCCCTGACCATACTGGTAGCCCTCTGCTCTACTTGTTCCAGCTTCATTATGACATTCTGTGTATTCAGCAGGCCCAGAGTTGGAAGTTTTATTAGAGATGTGGTCTAATGTTGCTGAGTAGAGGACAATCATCACTTCCCTTGATTTATTGGTTGTTATTTTGTTATCATAGTCCCAGATGCTGTTGACCATCTCTGTTGAGAAGATGCACTATTTGTTCATCTTCAGCTCTCTGCCCCAAGGATCCAGCAGTTTTCCTCAGACCAACAGCCTGTAAGAAGCCAGGATCTTCCTTCCCAGGATAAGATGCAGCATTTGTCCTTCAGCATTTCATTAGCTCCTTTCTCCAGCCTGTCAGCACAGACAAATGTATGCAAACCCATTACTCCTCTGGCTGACTGGTATGGTGAGCAATCTATTAACCATAGGTTTCTGAGCCAGATCATCCAAACAGCTTATTCTTCATCTGATGTTCACCCACCCAGTCCATAACATACTAACTTTAAAACCAGGACATTGCAGAACACAGTGTCTAAAACCTTGATAAAACTTCAGAAAAGACAATGCCTACTCTCCCCTCATCTATGAACCTGGTTATAGGACAAGAGGAAATGTCCTCAAATTGTGTCAGGGGAAGTTTAGACTGAATATAAAGAAAAAATTCTTCTCCAAAAGCCTTGTCAAACATTGGGATAGGCTGCCCAAATAGGAGGTTTTGTCACCAACCCTGGAGGTATTTAAAAGACATATGGATGCGACACTTAGGGACATGGTCTAGTAGTAGACTTTACATGATGGGTTAGTACTTGGACTAGATAATCTTAAAGGTATTTTCCAACTCAAATACTCAGAAATTCTATGATTCTATGATCTGATCACATAAGTCAGACAAGATGATAAAAATTATTTAAATACACCTGCTGCAGTACAAATATAAGCACAGCCACAGCCACTTCAAGATGCACTTGTTCTGTTGTGGACATATTCATGGCCACAGACTCTTCAGTGTCCTGCTCTCATGTGGAGTTATCCATGGGTCACTGTTCCTTTGACTTGAGCTGACACTGGACTTCCAGTGTGTCCAGTGCAGCAGCACAGAAACAGCAGCAAGGCCTTGGCCATTTGCCAGCCCAGGTGCATCCTCATTGCTGTTATCCAAACGTTCCCAGGCACAGCAAAGTAGGGTGATCAGCAGCCCACAGTACAGTGAGCAGCAAAAGCAAAAAGCGACCACTAATGAGCACTAGGCTCTGATATTCAGTAAGCCATGCAAGTCCTATGACAAGCACAGGAGCCTGACAATCAATAGTTAAAGAGCAACAGCCAAGCCCATTACAATACCACCTGCTGTTATCTTGAGCCCTTCATGCCCTATGCTGGATACCAAAAAGGATCGTCATGGCTTAATCCCAGCAAGCAACTAAGCACGACATAACCACTTTTTCAACACTCTCAACATGTGGGAGAGAATCAGAAGAGTAAGTGAGGAAACCTGTGGGTTGAGATAAAGACAGTTAATAGGTAAAGCAAAAGTCATGCACACAAGGATAGCAAAACAATCAACTCATTCACCATTTCTCATGGGCAGGCAGGTGTTCAGTCATCCCCAGAAAAGCAGAGCTTCATCACATGGAATGGTGGCTTGGGAAGAAAAAATGCCAACACTCCCCTCCAACTTGCTCCTTCTTCTCCCCTCAGCTTTATATGATGCCATATGGTCTTAAATATCCCTTTGATCAGCTGGGCTGTATCTGTCTGTCCTGACTGTGTCCCCTCTCAATTTCTTATGCACTCCCAGCTTCCCTGCTGGTGATGTGGGGTGAGAGCCTTGGCTTTGTGTAAGAACTACTCAGCAGTAACAAAAAAAAATTTCTCTGTTAACCAACACTATTTCCAGCACAAATCCAAAATATAGCCACATAACAGTCCTATGAAGAAAATTAACACTATCCCAACCAAAACCAGCACGAATAGCCAACTGTCTTTGGCTCTCTCCTATGTAATTCATGCTTATTATTTTCTCTCATTTTAATTAATCATGAGTGTACTGGGTCTGGCTGGGATGTAGTTAACATTCTGCAGAGCAACACATACAGTGCTGTGTTTTGGATTTGTGTTTGAAACACTGTTGATAACAGACCAGTCCTCTGGCTATTGCTGAACAGGCTTTCTCTTCATCCCACTCTATTATCCCATCATGCAGAGTGAGGGTGAGCAGGAAGTCAGGAGGAGACGTGGCTGACACAGATGACTCCAACTGGTCAAAGGGGTATTTCATACCATACAGTAACTGGGATACTTTTGACTTATTTTCTTTCAGTCTATCAGTCTTATATACCCATCAGTTAAAGCCCAGCTAGAGATCATGGAAAATTTTTGGGAAATTTACTGCATAAATGATGACATAATTCCACACAAATGTAAAATTCCAGCAGTAACTACATATGGTACTTTTCCTCTCTTGCCCCATATATCGTATATTCTGCATAGCAGAGGAATTTGACATTGGATCTAGATTTAAATATTAGTGAATAACTGAATTCCTATAAATGTGCTATATAAATACAAGTGTTTATTAACATCATATGAAGGTTGACACTAACATAATTAAAATGATACTCACATATATCATAAAGTTCTACCTTTTTTTTTTTTTTGCTCAGACAGAAGAGATTTATGGAAACAACTTTTTAATCTGATATCATANCCTATGTAATTCATGCTTATTATTTTCTCTCATTTTAATTAATCATGAGTGTACTGGGTCTGGCTGGGATGTAGTTAACATTCTGCAGAGCAACACATACAGTGCTGTGTTTTGGATTTGTGTTTGAAACACTGTTGATAACAGACCAGTCCTCTGGCTATTGCTGAACAGGCTTTCTCTTCATCCCACTCTATTATCCCATCATGCAGAGTGAGGGTGAGCAGGAAGTCAGGAGGAGACGTGGCTGACACAGATGACTCCAACTGGTCAAAGGGGTATTTCATACCATACAGTAACTGGGATACTTTTGACTTATTTTCTTTCAGTCTATCAGTCTTATATACCCATCAGTTAAAGCCCAGCTAGAGATCATGGAAAATTTTTGGGAAATTTACTGCATAAATGATGACATAATTCCACACAAATGTAAAATTCCAGCAGTAACTACATATGGTACTTTTCCTCTCTTGCCCCATATATCGTATATTCTGCATAGCAGAGGAATTTGACATTGGATCTAGATTTAAATATTAGTGAATAACTGAATTCCTATAAATGTGCTATATAAATACAAGTGTTTATTAACATCATATGAAGGTTGACACTAACATAATTAAAATGATACTCACATATATCATAAAGTTCTACCTTTTTTTTTTTTTTGCTCAGACAGAAGAGATTTATGGAAACAACTTTTTAATCTGATATCATATATGTTAAATTAATGCTCCCCGTGTTTCATTTCTTCATAATCGTATTTAAATCTCATTTTTGTAAGTCTAGAAGATTAAATTCAAGACATACTTTCTGAATTTAAGATAATTTCTGTATAACATCTATTTAAGATGAAGCAAAAAAGAATACTGTGAATAATTTTATGCAGATGAAAATCATGCTCCTCTTGAATTGTTAATATCTAAAAATAGAGATTTTAAAGGAAAGCCTGAAGAAACAGATTGTGCATTTTAGTAATACAGGAAGTGTCTGTAAAATTTTCTGCAAAACATGAAATTAAGACAATCGATACATCTTTCCCACTGCACAGGGCTTCAGATGAGAAAGCTCGTCAGAATCCCATTACCCGAATGTGAGGGCAATCTGGTCTATCCACTAAAAAAACCATCATGTTATACTGTGCTTTTTCAACCTGAGGAATATTGCCTCCTATCTTTTTTGCATTATTATTTTAGTTCTATATTATTTTTACTGGGTTTTCAGTAGACATGAGACCATAAGTTTGTGGCTTATATACATGCATGTTGTGGTGTGAGTTTAAAATACGTGTACTGCTACTGTTAATACACTGAAATTCTCTCAGCCATATCAGCTTTCTTTAAGGCTTTGTATAAAGTCTTTGTATTATACAACACTATACACTGCAGTATTATAAGGAAAAAGAGGAATATCTGATGGATTTAAATTATTTTGGAAATGGCACCTGAAAAATAGTCCAGATATCCTAAAACATTTTAACTTGTATGTGTTGAAGGTTGAGAAGCTGAAACAAGTCCCTTCATTTAGTCAGCAGAGGAAGTTTTCAAATTCTCCTAGGCTTAATTCAGCTGCCTACACTTAGAGTGTTTTTTAGCACTGTTTGAAATATTATAGAATGTCATTCAGTTGCCTGAACTTAGAAATCCAGTGATATTTTAAAAGCATTACACTAATCCACCTGACTCCATCTGGTTCTTTAAAACATTCACAGCTCCCATAGGTCCTGTTCCTTAACTTCCAGCCTCATGGAGTATGGATCACATATTTTAAGACTTCTCAGGATTCTCAGGTTGAGCATGTGAGTCATGACTTCTTCAGTATTTACTCTATTTGCCTCTTGGTGTCTGAGACATCCTGACAAAAATTACAGTTATGGCTCAGCCCTTCTGAAAGACCAGTCCCCATATAGAACATTTGGGGGGGATTAAGGTGATATCCTAGGTCACCTGAGAAGACACATTTATTTGCCTCTACATTTGTTAAAAATTGCTTTTCTAAACATGAAATGAACAGAATTTGATCTTATTTCTTTATTTCTCCGGAAGCAGGAGGATTCAGATAGTGTGTAAAACTAAACCGGGAATTCTAGCCATTAGATTTGATGACATAAACATTCATTTTCCCTATTGTTTTGAGTTTAAGACCAAATAATGTTAGCAAGGAAGTTAATGTATGAATAAATTAGAAAGGGGAATATAATCCTATATTAATACCCAATTTTTACAAACAATGGGGGAAAAAAAGACAAGTGAGGTAATGAATGATAGATTTCAGAACTAAGTCTTACTTAATTTCATATCATTTTTTTGAGTTTATCACAGGAAAAACATCCTAACACATGTATAATAATGTGTATGACACACAGAAGTATCTGATCCAATGAGAGTCTTTAAAGATTGGGGTTTTTTTAGTGTGGATAGATACTTATGCTGTCAGAAAAAAATTACAGAATAATGTGGCAATGCTTCTGATAATATTACATGAATCCAGTTTGCTGTACGTAACATCTATCCTTTCTAATTCACTGTGGCTTCCAGCATTTCTCTGACAGAAAGTCTCTAACCTTAAAATGCAAGAGGTTTTTCTGTATCAAGAAATGGTATAAAAGTAGTTCCTATGGGGAAGTGCATAAATGAGTCTAGATCAATGCTGCTAAATTACACTGTCCAAGAAAAGATCCACAATCTTCAGGCTGAAAGGTACAGAGTAACTGGAATTCATCTTAAAGCAGATTGACTACATTGGTAATACATAACATTTACAGCTGGGACTCCCACACCCTAAACCATCTATTAAAAAACAGTTCAAGTGGACTTAGTTTGTGTCTGTGAGAGTTTGGGGACTCAGTTATGATTTGTCTGAAAACCTCAATAACAGCAGTTTTAACTCATGCCTTTGTCTCCTGATACATGACAAATGACTTTGGGAGGAGCTGCAGCACAGTTTTAAAGATTTTGTAAGGTGAAGAAACCAAGGTCAAGCATAGTTTCACAGATATGTCTTTCTGAAAGTGATGCTTGCAGGCTTGTTGGACCAGCTAGCTCAGATTAAAACACAACAAAAGATCTAACTCATGTTTACACAACACTGTGTTTGTCCCAGTCCTGGCCACCCACTCTATCACAATGCAGTAACACTACATTGTCTGGCAGAGGTAGTGCTCTGCATTATGAATTAACTATAGAATCACAGAATATCCTGGAATGCATAAGGATCATCAAATCCAACTCCTGTCCTTTCACAATATGAATACAAGAATCATACCATATGCCTGAGAACCTTTTCCAAACACTTCTTGAACTCTGTCAGGTTTGGTGCTGTGACCACTTCCCTGAGAAGCCTTTTCCAGTGCACAATCACCCTCTGGATAAAGAATGTTTTACTAATATCCAACCTAAACCTCTCCTGATTCAGCTTCATGCCATCCGGGTCCTGTTACTGGATCAGTGTCTGCCCCTCCTCTTCCCCTCATGAGAAAGCTGCAGACAGCAATGAAGTCTCCCCTCAGTCTCCTCTTCTCCAGACTGAACAGACCAAGTGACCTCAGCCTACCAGGTCAGATCCAAGAAACTTTGCAGTGTGTTGTACATACATTTAAAATACAATTAAACACTGAATCTTTGCTACATTTTCTCCAAAGCTCCAGTCACAAAACCCCAGGAAATCTGCTGTCATAACAGAGGGGGCATTTTTCTGTAAGAACACAATAGCAGATGTTTGAAGAGCAGGGAAAAGAACCTCTAACTTATTTTAGTACTCTGAGATCCTAAATGAAAGGGAAAAAACAGTATGGGAGGAAGATTAAATTGGAGGAAGTACAGATCAGTATCCACAATACCAAACAAATGATTAAGGCTTCCTTACATAAAGCAATTTTATAAAGAAAATAACTACTACAAATACAGATTAACTAGAACATCTTAATTAGATCATCATGATTACTTGGCTAAGCATTTAATTAGAAAAACTACAGCTACAAAAAGTAATCAGAAAATCAATTAAGATTAGAAGCAAATGGAAAACTATAAAAATTTTGATAAAATTGTCATGAAATCCATGAAAAGGACAGTTAAAACAAAACTGTATTTAATTCAGACAACACTGAACTCAGAATTTTGTGCAGGATGCTGAGAACCAGGCTTGTATTCCTCCACTGAATTTTATAGCCACATTGTTTCACACAGCTTGTGGATGTGGCCTTACGTGTATTTAAAGAAGAATGTATTATCAAATATTAATTTTAAACATTTTATCTTAGGTACAAATTAGAAAATTTAGAACTGGTAAGAAATCACTGGTTTAATCTCTGTAGTACTGACCAAATTTTTTTTTACCTAGGAAAAAAAAATAAATACTTACCTTTAAATGAACTGCATACCTTGGGGTCCTCTTTTTGTTTTGAAAGATTTTTAAATTCCACAAGTAATATTTAGAGGCAAATTATTTATTCATTAAATAGGTTCTCCAGATTTGTTGTTAGTTAAGATCTGATTGTTTTATTGTTCTGTAGTTGGTTACCTAAAATTAAATGCTCTGAATTAATTACCCAATATGTATTACAGTGTTCTTTAGTGCATTCAGGATGATACTGTTCACTTTTCCTAAATAACAGGTACTTAATTTTACAGTGCATTTACTTAGCTGGCCTACTAGAATCTGAGTTTGTTGACTTGCAAGATGCTTCATCAAATCTTCAGGGTAGCCAGGTTGAAGATACTGGTTTCATTTCTTTTTTTTGTTTGTTTGTTAAATGTTAATTTTTTTCCTTTGTATTATGTATTTTTATTTCATTTAATGGATGAGCAAATTATGAACATGTAATTTAACAGGTACAGGTTTTGTCATTATGTTTTTAATGCTAGTAGAGGATGTAAAAGCAGTTCTAGTAGTGCATTAAATGTTAATAAAATGATTTGAAATACTACCCTAAATGATTGCTGCACATTATTATTCACACCATCCTATATTTTCAAGCTATGAAAAGGCTGATTGCTGTACCTAATTTCATAGAAGAAGAATCTATTTTCAGATTTACTTGTAACTCTAAAATTTTAACAAAGAAATATAGTAATTTGAAAATGAGCAAAGAATCATTTTGATCTTTGGAGATTATAAAACACAGGATACTTCCCCACTACTCCTTTGGAATAGCTTCAGGCTCTCTGATCTGATCTGCATACATGCCTTGGCTTGTTCTGACATTACAGAGGTGAGACACAGACATGATTCTTTCTTTCCTCTTTCCCCTTAAGTCTTTAATTGAGCACAACAAAACCTGGAGATTATGAACCCGACAAGATATACGACTGACTCCAGCTTATCTCGCTGTCTCGAGAGACCAGTCACATCCTGCAGCTTCTTAAAACTGTGTGCACTTCCTTTTAAAAGTATGTCCAAACATGTAGATATCTCCTGAAACCATTTGTCAGACCTTGAAATTTAGAATATCATTATACACTTCAATACAAAGTCTGTTTCTGGGTTTAGTTGTTTAAACCTGACTCCAATAAAAATCAGTGTAGATTTGAAACAGAAGAACTAGAAACCATTTTCTAAATATTTTTATGGTCTTCACAAATAAGTAAGTAAAAAGATACACAAGTCTCTATTGAAATGACTTATTTTTGTGAATATGTTTTTATTTTGGTCATTCATAACAGTAAGACATTTGAGTAGCACTATTAATTAGCACAGGACACCATCTAATATCTGAGTTGGTTTTTTGGTGTTTTTTTTTTTTTTTTGAAAAGGCTATCTGGTGGAAACAAGTTATACCTTTTCATTTGATTCTTCTTATTTTGAGTTGAATTTACTGCAGTAACATAACCCTCAAATTACTTACTCCATCAGTTTCCTGTGAAAGTATATTGCTGAACTCCCCAGCCTACAATAACTATCTAGCCAACAAAGCTGAAATCTAGTTATTAATTTTTCTCATTGTTATCTTCTATGCTTAGTAGAATTGCAACAACACCTGCTGGCTGAAAAATTAAGAGACTGAACCCATTCACATCTGTTTCTCAGCAGGCTAATGAGAAAATGGGTCTGACATCCTCTTCTTTTTTTTTTTTTTAATTTTTTTTTTTTTTTTTAATTTTCCTTGCTGAGCAGCCCCAGCAGTGGAAAAACTAGAAAATAAAAATTTCTGTAGCCATTTCATTCTGTTTTCCTTAACTTTGTTGCAGAGGTATGGCAAGGTAGAGCTGATATTACATCCAATTACACAAAATATCTCTTTCATTTGAATGGAAGTTCTTGCTTCTAGCAGAATTTATGGAAATAAATTGAAAATTGACAATATAATAACCAACTCTAACAATAGCAGTATACCCTTCCTATGGCTTCCCTTTATGTAACACATAAAATCAAAATTAATACAAGGCTGTTACTCCCATTCTCTGCTTCATGAGTCAGAAAAAAAATCGACTGACCTTTCCTATGCCAGTAATTCCAACTTTCATTGTCACAGGGTTTTAAGCAGCATCCACAATTTTCTTTATATGCTACCCTTAACGGTGAAGGAAGCACTTTGTAAACATCTACAATGATCTCAGTCCTTTAAAATGCAAGATTTTTTAGAATTTATATAGTAAGCTAACTGCCTTACAATCAACTGTATATTATATACATACATACATATATATATATATGAGGAAATATATATATGTATACACACTATATCAGCATTTCCTCCATGTTTTTCAGGAACTGGCTTGCCTTTCTCTATCTCCTTCTCACATTTCAGTTCATTGGGTGTAGACTATCAAATATATACATTCATATATTACAGATATATATACTTCAGCCATGATGAAGAATATAGAATTTAATTATTATAAAATTATAATTAACAGAGTAATATTTTCAGTATTGGAGGATTAGAAATAAAAATTAATGTAAGTTAAAGACATTTTAAGAAGATAGCCACATAACATCAAGTCCTGATTCAGTAATTTTTTTATTTTTTTTTTTCAAATGGGCTGTAGTCCAGAGAGAGTCCCCATAAGAATGGATTAAGCAAACGTAGCAAAAAAGAATTAGAGTTCACTTGTGCCATTCTGGAGAAGCTTATTATTTTATGCTCATTTCACTTTATATTCCTGAAGAAAAGGTGAGATAATCTACAGATTACTAATGGTCTTAAAGTCTATGTACCTAAAAACCTAAAAGGTGATTTATAATCCAGAATAATATACATTCTGGAAAATATTTGGGTTAGATGTTTGTGTAGTCAAATACAAGGGAAATTCATTGCATGTGGTTCATGAGTATGACACAAATAAATACTAATGTCTTTTCAACAGTAATCCCTAATAACCTAGAAGTGTACACTGAGACTTACTAGGAAAAATGAATACATATTTACAGTATATCTAAAATCATTTAAATGTATCAGTATATTAAAACATTTAAAAATGGATTTGAAAATGAGAAAATGCTTTAATTTCAAATTTATGACAATTTTCCCCATAAAAATATTTTAAAGTAAGGAACTTTTAGTTTTTTTTCAGCTTCCAGTATTGCCACTAGAAAAATGCTACAGCATGGCAAACCGTTCAAAACCCCTACATTTTCTTTAGTTGCTACCAATCTTATTAAAAAAACAAAACAAAACAAAAAAACAAACAAACAAAAACAAACAAACAAACAAAAAAAGGTCTGCTTCAGACTACAGGCTATTCAAACTTTTCAATTATGTTTCAGGAAAAAGAGTAGTTCAACTACTGCTTTTGTGTGAAACAAATTCTTCCTGAAAAAATGTAAGTGTGCACAAAAATAATCAATAGAATGTGCATGCACATAGCCTACATAATTATGTCATGCTAATTAATATAGTGAGCATAGACAATATAAGACAGGCATATAGTTTCATGGTTTTGACAAGAGTTAGGAGAGTTAGAGAAAATGTGGAAACAAAGAAAATAAGATGGAGGATTTAAACGCCAAACCTCAATTTTGTTATTGTAGTGATAAGCAAGACAACAATCTACTACTCATGGAAAAGACACTGACTATATTTTTGTTCAGTAACAAATATTTCATCACATTCCAGCAATTTGGAATGAATACTATTCAACCTCTCTTATAACTGAGAAAAATTCTGTGCTTTCACTGGGGTTCCTGAATACAAGAAAGACCTCAGCTCCCACAAGTCTGTGCTTCAACGTAGCACCACTTTCTTCTAGGAGCTAGTTTCTTGCACTGAGATTGATATTCTTGCTTGTCTCCCACCTTATGCATTTTGACTCACCTCTGTCATAACTCCAAATGCTACTATCAAATCTTAACCTCAGAACAAGGAAGATGAAATGGGTTTTAATCTCCTACATATCCTGGGCTAAAAGTTCTTGCCTATCCTTTGGGACTGACTGTTCTGGGACAGAGAAATGGAAGGTGAAAAAGCTGAGTTTTAGCAGTTCCAATGTGAGTTACCTCTCCAGCACTCTAATCTTATGACAATTCAACAGTATTCTAAATATTATACAATCCTCCTATGTTATGCAATCCTTCTCCTTATTTAATCTTTTAGTATAATTTCTTTCCTACTTCTCTCATATGATTTTTTTATAAGTCATTATCATCTCCCTTAATTCCTTAAATTGTTCTGCTTCAAACTTTGACTTGATCCACTTCTAAGCTGTAACCAAACTGGCATATTTAAAGTTGGCCATGTGCCTTATTTAGTTCATTTCTGATTCCATTTTTAACAAAGTAGAAAAGCAGATCCCTTCTTTCTTTTCAGTAAGATAGTTGTGAGAATAGACCTATTTTGGGTTCATGTGGCAAGGATTTGGTAGTGTAGGAACCACAGGAGTGACTTCTGTAGAAGATGCCAGAAGCTTCCCCTGTGTCTGACAGAGCCAATGCCACCTGGATCCAGGATGGACTCAATGCTAACCGAGTCCAACAGTGATGGTGATAGTGCCCTGGATTACCACATTTAAAAAGGGGGAAAATTTGCTCTGCAACAGCAAATGCAGCTAGAAGGAGGGGGGGATGCGTGAAACACACCTGCACCAACTTTGCAGGCACCAAGAAGATCCTTGAGGCAACAGAGCAAAGATTATCCTGCAGCCTGTGGTGCAGGCCATGATGAGGCAGCTCTGCCCCTCCAGCCCGTGGAGGAACAGAAATCTGCCTACAGGCTTGGAGGACTTCGCTCTGAAGCAGGCTCCTGAGTTTGACTTGTGGACCTGTGGGGAGAGCACCCCACACTTCAGCAGGTTTACTGGTGAAACTCATGGCCCCAAGAGGGACCTGTTGCTGCGGCCGCTGGACCTGCCTGTGCCTCCTTCCAAGCTGTCAGCTCCCTGGCTCTGAGAGCAGCTGCAGCCGGATAGAATGTAGCAAAGTGAGGACAAAGGAGCAGAGGGACTCTTCTATAGCAAACACTCACGTTTATTGGACCCGAACCAGGCAACAACGACACGCGACACAGGGGCTACAAAAAAAGCGAATAACGCAGGTGACAGATTGTTTTAATCTGGGTAGAAGGGGCGGAACAAGGGGCGGATCCAGGGTTCAAACCAATCAGAGAGTGACAAGGGAAGACAGGTGCCCAATAACATTTGAACCGGGAGGGAAGATATTTGCATTAACCAATGAACATAACAGGTTAGCAGAATCTTCCAGAGATTCATGCATATTAAAATAGCTCGATGAATATTAAAATATCTCTGAGGGGAAAGAGGTGGAACCGAAACTTGACAAACTCAAAAGGCAAGAAAATCGGGGGAGATAGGGGGTTCCCCAGCCTCACCTTCCCCCTCCCCCTCAGGCTCGCTGTCCTGAGGGGAGAAATTCCATTTTACTTCTTCATTAATCCACATGGAAAAGGTGGGCTGGGTTGGTGGCTCCGGCAGGGCGGATGGAATTATATCTAGGGGTTGCGCCACCGCCACAGGGACCCATACTGGAGTAGTCTGTTCCTAAAGGCCTGCGCCCTGTGGAAGGGACACACGCTTGAACATTTTGAGAACTGCAGCCTGTGGGAAAGACCCACAGTGGAGTAGTTCATGGAGGACTGTTTCTCATGGGTGGTACCCCACACTGGAACAGGGGAAGAATATGAAGAATCCTTTCCCTGAGGAGGAAGCTGCAGCAGAGACTGACCACCGCTTCCATTCCTGGCCCCTTTGCTGCTGCTGGGGGGAGGAATGCTGCAGAGCAATCAGGAGTAAAGTTAAACCCAGGAAGAAGTGAACCATGGGGGATGGTGTTTTAAGATTTTATTTTATTTCCCATTACCCTATTCTGATTTGATTGGTAATAAATTAATTTTATCCAAGTTGAGTTTGCTTTGCCCATGACAGCAATTGCTGAATGAACTCCGCTTATCCTTATATGAACTTTTGTTATCTTTTGTCTCCCCTGTCCAGCTGAGGAGAGGAGTGATAGAGTGATTTTGGGGAGCACCTGATCTCCAGCTAAGGTCAACCCATCACAAGATCATTTTTTTACCTGAAATAGCTGCCATCAGGTTATAACTGCAGGTGAATTTTAGTCACACAAGTCAGGCAAGTTTAAAAGATCAACTTGACAAAGGCTTCCTGGAAAAGTCACTTCATAATCTGTAGAAAAAGAGAGAATTTCCAGATGATTTACTAGAGACATGTCCACTCTGTTACAAGAACAATAATCCATACATCTGAACATTTTATGTGAGAACAAGAGAAGAATCTTTGCTGGATATTTAATGAAGTAGGTTTTTTGATGGAAACTATAAGACAAAAAAATATGATTATTCTTTAGACAGTAGACAGAAACCCGGCAGAAATAATAAACCTGATTATGCCCATAATTTTGTTTACTTTGTTTTCTGGCACTGCATACTGATTTCAGAGTACTGACTCTGTTGGGGGTCCAAAATCTCTTTCCCCAGTTGCAGCTGTCAGATCTGGTTTTATAAACACGTGGGTATTTTCCAGCAATTTTTAGTTATGGTTTTCCTAATTGTATTGATTTGTGTTTATTCATGCTGAAGTTTGTTTGAAAAAGCCTAGACTCAATCATAGAATTGGAGATTACATTGGACACTCCTTTTGTCAGAGTGGAGATAGTGATGATGAAATTACTGATGTCTCACTGTGGTTTTTTTAAAGATAGGTTGCATGCACATTGGTCAGCCGTTCTGCAGTTTTATATTTGATGGTTGCCAGGTATCTCAGGAAGGTGCTGTGCAGCCCTGATGACTTACTGTCAACTAACTTCTCTGTTTGATCAAATGCTTTCTATATACTTCAAACTGACCTAGGTTCTCTGAACTATCTTATAGAAAGGGTATGATAGCTAAGGGAATATACCTAACAAAAGATCCTACAGAGCCTTTCTTCTGTGGACTTTTAATCTCCAATTTCCATTTCTACAGTACAGCAATTGGAAGAATTATTACTTGTAAGCTATTATGAAACACTGTTCAATTCAAATGTAAATTCCCTTTAAACTAGGAAAATTGAACATAGCTGGACTCTCTTCAGATTTTGTTTTATTCTGCTTTTAATTCTGAAAAATAATACAGGCACTCTTCAAACATATTCAAGAGCTTCAGCTTTTGAAAACAGAACTCTACTGCTACTGCCTTGCTCATTAGCCATCCACATTCATCTCCTTTTGAATGACACTTTATAAAGATGCTTACACTAATGCCCAACAAAAAGGTTTGCAGAGCTGAAGATAAGCCTGCACAAATGTTATTGTAATTTAAGGAACAAATAGTTTAATGGCTATTATACTTTATTTACCTCTGTTAATTTAATTGCTAATTATTTTTTTAAAATTATAATGTTGTGGTAGTAACTGGGGAAAAAAGCTAGTTTTCTGTGAGAACTTTGATTCATATTTATGTGTTATCAATAGAGTCCTTTCAATACTGCTATATTTAAAAGAACTCCAAAATTTTATATTTTGCTTCTTTTTTTTTTCCTACTAACAGTTTTGCTATGAGATTACAGGAAGTTAAACTGTTTTCTTAAGCAAGTGCTTCCATTGTGATAAGAAGTACAACACTGCCTTGACTTCTGCTTGTACTGTCAAGGAGGTGAGTAAGCTGAATAACTTTGGTCAAGCAATTCCTCTGTGTCTCACTCTTCCCTTGTCTAAAAGACAGAAAAGTTACTGTCTTTCTACACAAAGCATACAGATTCTAATGGAACAGTACTGTGAGCACTCCATAGAATATGATCAAAATTATTAGCACAAAGAGAAGCAAAAATAACACTTTCTTGTAAGAAAGTTACACCAGATATACCAGGACAGTTTTTATGTATACATTTTATTTCGCTGTAAGTGATTGAAGGGAATTTGGTATTGCCTCCTTTTGTTAGAAGAGAAAAGAAGCCTTGGTGGTGGGACCTTTATTTTAAGGGAAAGCCAAGTGTGGAATTGGATAGAAAGTAGCAAATCATAGCCTGATGAGGAGTGCACTTCCATTTGTCCAAGAAACTGTGAATCCCTCTTGGTTTGAATGATTCCATTGTTTCTAATACTCAGATGAGGCTTCATGTGAGTGTAGCTTAGACGTGTAGGCCAATCTCTCTTGCTCTGGCCACACATCTGAGAGGTTTCACAAAATATTGCAAGACAGACATCAAATGAAAAAAAAAAGGACCGAATTTCATCGAGGAACAGATGAATTGAATGCATATTCTATTTAGGGTATGGTTCACCTCAATCTGACAGAACAAGTTATTTCCTGCTGTCAAGTCCTCTTTCATAGAGGAGAGACAGGTAGGACTCTGGCATCATCCCACAGAGCAGGGTACTGAGCAGGATGCTTTGTCTGCCCTCCCATAACACACCAGGATATAACTCCATATTGGTATTCTTGCCAGAGCAGCAGAGACACTTCAGTGAGTTTGGGTGTTGCTAGTTTCCCATCAATTAGGTTGTTTCACTCACTGGAAGGACTGTCAAAGCATCACCATTTAGTAGAATGTTGGTGTTTGAAAATGAGTGATTTTAAGCAGAGCTTGAAAGGTGAGCTGTGATGCACAGTGAAGCAGCTTGTCTGCTGTGGCTCTGAGTTCAGCAGCTGTTATACTGGGTAAGGAAATAAGAGCAAACAATGGCCTAGTACACACACTGAACTGCCTGCATGCTAATGATTAGGTTCATTTTGCCTTATTTTAAACACTTACTATGGGAGTCCTTCTGGATTTCTGAATTTCAATCTGCTCACTATATTCCAGTCTCCTCAAGGCTATTAATGAGCAATCTCCTTATTAACATCTTTCTTTACACAAATATGACATTGATATATGTTTGTTAGGAAAGATGTTGTACTGCATGTATGTCTCATGCAGATAGCAGGGAGTGAACCAAATAAATACAGATACTGTCTGATTGCCAATTTTGAACTAACTGTTCCCAGATTTTTTTTATCTCCTTGGAGAAATAGGTAACCTGACATGAAGAGGAAGCTCAACTTTTCTTATAATAAGTCTGTGAGTGAATTAAAACTAGTGACATAAACTTTGGCCAATTTAAGCATGTAGTTCCTAACATGAAATTAGCTTCCTATTTCCCTTTCAAAACTGATAGACATTTATTACTGCTTTCAGTTCATAGTTCCACCTTTTTTGAAAAGAGAGAGTATTCACTGAAAACTGTGCATTACTTCTTGGTACATAAATGCCTTCCCTAGTAACCACTTCTGTGGGAAAAAAGATAAGGAGCCATTTAAAAAATCACTTCTCTGATCTCATGCTTCTTAATGTGGTATTCCATTACTTTTATCTTTATTTTTCTATAACTTTGTCCACAAAGACTTCATTGACTTGATGATGTTTTGCACTCTAAACAAAAAGAAAAAAATGCTTAGTTTTTGCTTTTCTGTATTGTTTTTCTAAATTTATGTTATTTATTAAATATCACTGATATCACTGAAGTATCTACACTTTACGAAATAACATTTATTGATCAGCTTACTGTAGAACCTAACTTTAACGTCATGTTGAGGGATGCACCTTTTCCTCTGACTAATGAAATCATGAATCCTGATTTCTGCTTTCACTGCTACTTCAATTCTGATCAAAGCCATTTACAGTGAATAAATCAAAGCTAAATTGGCAGCATTTGGAAGGCACTAGAAATATACCTACATTTCTGGTCAAGCAGCAATCTTCTGTTGAAATGTTCTAGGTAAAATCTTCTCCAGAGTATACTTTCTTAGAAGAAATTTCAAAAAAATAGCTAGAATTTACTCAAACATACACATACAAACATAATGCTGTGGAATTCTTGTAACTCATGTAAGATATTGTATTTCACACCACAAGTCACAAGTCACTTTTCTTTAAGAATTCCCAAAATAGAAATAGAAATACAGATTAGACAGACAGATAGATAGATAGACAGACAGATAAGAGAATAATCATCTTGCTTTTCCATGGTGTGAGTCCCTAGTTAACAATACTGGCCTGCACCTGTGCTATACTCAGGGCCAAATTCACTCGCAATTTCTATTCTTTCATATACAAATATGTGTGTACTTCTTTTCTGAAACCTTGCAAAAACCATCTTTCAAATGACAGTAAGTATCTTATTGTGAAGGATTCTTTTACAGTTTCCTGTTAAATCTCTTGTAAGTAGCAAGCTCATTAATAGAAACTACCTTCAAGGATTTGACAATATAGTCCAAGAATTCATATGTAAAAGATATTATTGTTACATTAATGAAGCTTAATCATATTTTGCTTTGCTAAGTCTTTTTGAATGCACCGGTTTTGTCTGCCCATATTAAAGTCTACTAAGTAAAGAAGGTTTGAAAGTGGAGTATATTGCTTGGTGCCTGGAGCCTTATCCTCTTGAGGAAAGATAAAACATGAGGGTGGGCAGAAAATATTGTAAATGTGCCATTAAAGGAATAGAAGTCAAATCATGTTCAGTTAACTTCTTAAAGTCTCAGAGGTTTTCACCTAGTGTTTTCATGGGTTGATGTTGCAGTACTGTGATTTTCTGGACATTATGAAAATAACAGAATTTGTTAGTACATTTCTGAAACTGACAAGGTATAGAATTCTGGGATTCTTGGTTGGGTTGTGGACGGTCGGGACAAACAGCAACAGAGATCTCTATATTTGGGGTTTAGATCATGAGGTTTATTGCAGAAAGCGTGGGAAAAGAAAGACTTGCCAGGAGCTGCCGGACGCAGCTCTAGGCTGGTCAGAGAAGTCTGAGAGCAGGCAAGAGAGGAAGAAGAGAGGGAAGAGTGAGGAGTGTAGAATGCAGAATGCAGAATCTAGAATGAGGGTCATGCCCGTTTACAATACAATAAATCATCTTCTGTGTTGAATATTCTAATTTCCATTGACCAATCTAGAATAAGCTACAAATCTTACAACATTTGCCTACAGCCTATAAGAATCATTGCATTAACCTATAGCGTTATATTTTAAACTCTAGAAGTTGCTTTTTGGACCATCTGATGAGTTAGCAGGGTCTTCTCTGACCCTTGGACCTGTTTGCAAGCAGAGGGCATTGTTTAATCAAATGGGGATTACTTCCAGCCGGCTATACTATTGTTTTCCAGTTGTTCAGTAACTGGAGTTGGGTAACTCAAAGCTTGTTTTCATTTCAATCTCACTTATAGTTTTAGCCAGGTAATCATATCTATACGGTTTTCCTATTCCATCTTCCCCAACAACAAGGAAATTCTTTTTTCAACCATCTGAATGCTAAATTACAAAACTCTCTCCGAAGAGAAAACTTTCTTTGTATTGCACAGTTAAATCAGATGTATAGGTAAAATAAGTCTAGGAGTATTTTCTGGATGTTATCTAATGGGTCATTTTCAGTAACAGAAGCATGCAGTGTAGACATTAAATAGATGTTTTATTAGCTAAAATTAAACCACAAGCAGCACTTATTCACAGGTATTCACAATTTTTTTTTTCTGAAATCTTTAGATTGCGCCAGTGTCAAGAGTATTTCTGGAGATCAAACAACAATTACTATCTGAGCAATGCAGAAGATCACTTTCCAAAAGTAAAGTTTGTGCAGCAGAAAAAAAGGAAATAAATGTAAAGTAATGACCTGCTGATGTCTGTCTGGACAGAAAAATACTTTTTTCTTTTTTTTTTTTTTTTTTTTTTTTTTAGTGCACCGCCCTGTGCATTCTATTTTGTTTAATATACCTGTGATAAAAGAAGCAGAGTTCAATCAATAGGGGTTCTTTTTAACAAAGGTTCATCAAAGCATTTGCATTTTTTTCTTCCTTTACACATAAAGAACTATTTTTAGATGGAGAGACTAACTTTACTTTTTGTGTCTTTTTTCACTGCTTTTACTTAATACAGGTATCTGCTGTGTCACTTTTTTCTCAGGCATTTCCAAAAAAAACCCCACAAGATATTCAATCACAAGAATGTATGATTTAACATATCAACAAGAATAGTTGCTGTTTTACTGTTAACAGAAGACAAGGGTGCAGTGGAGTAAAGGGCTTGTGTAGTCATTCCGGTCTTCCTCTGAAGGAGTGGAATCTCACTATCTGTGCCCAGCATTGCCTTGAGCAGTGAGGATGGGGAAATGTGCAGTTAGAGATTGCTCATGGCTTTCTTACCTATAATAGCAATGCAGAAGGGCAGGGGATGCAAGGCTGCTGCTTCCCAGAGGCTACAGAACAATTTTCATGTTAGCTCTTCTCTTGTTCTGAGGATTTTTCATATAGTTCTTGGTGTTTGCTGAGTACCCAGAGGAGCTAATGAATTTGAGCATGTGGATAATCTGATTTTTTCAATACTTTATTACTGATAAAGCCTTGTGATATGTAGCCATATATCTGCCCATATAAAGGAATTTTAGGCATCTTTGTTTCTTCCAGAATATTTGCCTTGGAAAAGGCACTTCCACTTGCAGAAATGTGTTGTCTATTAAATATACCTTTTACTTCTAATCTAAATCTCTGACCATTCAATATCTTCCGTAGTTCTTTTTCTTACCAATCTATAGTACATTTTGTTTAAAATGGGCACACTGTGCTTTAAATTTCAGTTCTACATGATCTATCTAGGCATTAAAGTTGCACTTAAGCACTTTGTAGTGCTGGATAATTGATGCCTTAACTTTCTACTGCCTTTTTACTAGTGGTTTCATAGAGTTCATTTGAAGGTAAAGCACCATCCGTGAGAGGTAATTGGGAGGTGTTGACTGAGAGCTGAGCCTAATGTAATTCACAAAATGTATTGTTCTAAAATCCTGAATACATTTCCAGAGAGTTCTGCCAAGGTAACCAATATATGGTCTTATTATGGGTGCTCAGAAGTACAGCTCTCATGTTGTATTAAAATTTCCATAGCTAAAAAGAACACAGATACATAAGTTAGAAAGTAGTAACTATTTCTCAATTAAAAAAAAAAAGCTAAGAGTTGCAATTTGCTCATACTATGGCCACAGGAAACAAACGGGAAAATATTAATACTTTTAAACAATTACTGACAGAAAATATCATGACATCCATTGGATAATGGTACTGAAAGCCTGTTTAGGGTGCATACATAATGTACTTTAGATTATATTGATATTCTATAACTATAACCCATTAAATATAATTATAATATAGGAATTACTATAGCACTGTGATTATAATAGAAATGCTTTAAAGTTACCTTGGGGACTACAATCTTTTTCTATTAATAACAGAAGTCTTACAGAATGTTTTTTTCTGCTACATTCTGCAGACAGTAAGTACATCTCCTAACAATAATCAAAAAGAAAAATTTGTCTCTCTGGAAATGTTACAATTCTTCAAACTTAGACATCTAGTTTCTTTTCAGATGCTTTAGACTATCTGAGACTTCCATGTCAGGTTACTAACAATGATTCAAGGCCCATGACTTTCTGGAGTGGCAGATAAAAGCCAGACTGGATATTCTGGGACATATAAAATAATAAAACTTTATGTGCTAGTGGAACTTAGTCCAGCTGAGACATCCATAGTTTTCCCTAAGCAGTGACCATCAGACTAATGCACTGTTTTTTAGGCTTTGCTGCTGACTCCACCTATCCAAAGACTCAGTTTAACCTGAAATGTTTGGGTTTTACCAGTTTGCTAAATACTTCATTATGGCACTCCC
>VYZT01048822.1:7059-20960 GCA_013400735.1 Pomatostomus ruficeps
AGGGCACTTTCAGAGGCCAGAGCAGCAGCCCCTTGGTGGTCCCACCACTTCCCGCTGTTCCCAAGGGTTCCGCGCGGCTCCGCGTGTGGAGAGACTGAAGGCATCACAAGTCTGTTCAGTGCCCTAAATGCCTCCAATTCCCACCATTTCTCCCATTTTCCCACAGTCACCGTGCCTGGTGCTGTCTCTGATGTCCCAGCAACTGAGATGCTGCTCCTTGAGCGCCTTTGTTCTCCTCAAACCGAACCCTAGAGGTTTAACCCCTGCAGCAACCGGGCTTGTCAGGCCCAGAATTAAACTCGGTGCCACCTTCCTTTCCCTGGTTCCACTGCTCTGTATCAGGACAGCTCCAACCAGAGCTAAATCCCACACCTGGCACCTCCAGTTTGACTCACAGGCTTGGTTCCTGCAGGTTTTTTATGACCTTCCCCTGACCAGAGCTCACCACAGAGCTGGGGCGTGCAGGGGACACAACATTTGGGGCAAACCCCACTGCCACCCCTTTACAAGGTTTCACTGCCTGTATGGCCCAGCAAGGGAAAACACTCACAAAAATCCAATAAACCCAGGTGGGAAACATCGTTCTGCTCCTGCAGAGATGGAGCAAAGCTTCACAGATCAAAACCCGGCACCACCAGGGTCCTGTTTCTCCAGCAGGAGAAACAAAATGCTGATCACGAAAGAGATGCTTCCCCCCAAAACGAGAGCCCTCCCTGGGTCCTCTCCCTTACCTGCCCCTAAAAGCTGATTTAAATAAAATTTTGAAATCTCTAAGAAAACTTTTTCTGTATTTATTATATTACACAAATATTAAATATCCAGTGTGCTATTGCAAATATATTATATATTGTGTTATATAACACACATGATAAAAATACTTACATTAAATATATATCTTTAAAATCTTTAAGAGAACCATTTCCTGTGATAAGCAGCTGTTTCCCTCCAGCCCTTTGCCAGCCCTGCACAGAGACCACTGCTGGGATTGTGGAGGCTGCTGGTGTTTGATGTGTCCACACAAGGGAACATCTCACAATCCCAGATAAATTATTGGTGTACTTGAAAAAAATCAGAGAATTAATGTATTTCAGGGTCTCCTTGGAAACACAGAGGAAACGTGCATTGTTACAAAGTTGGGTGTTATTAGCAGGAATATGTATGGCACAAATTAAGGACTTCAGAGGAGAAGCCACCTTGGATCGTTTGATTAATACAGTAAGTACTTCCTACACCAGCATAAGTGGATTTCAAACAACTTGAACTCAACATAATTAGATAGATTAATAAAGCACCAGAATTAAGGCATTAGGTTGAAAGGAAAAACGTGAAAGAATCTGGAAATCAGCAGATAAAGTGAGAGAAAGTAAACAAGGGGAGGCATCAACCACCAGCTCATAAATCCCGGGAGTCGGACGGACCATGGTCAGCACATCAAATAATTCCGGAATTAGAAGCCCATCCTGGAAACAGAACCATAGGCAGGGCTTACACTAAAACCACACTGAAAAGTAACGCTGTTGTAAATCAGAAAGTCAGAAACTGGCAAAAAATTGGGGTGGAATGTACCCTGTGTGACACGCCACCAGCCCTGAAGTGCCACCAGCCCTGAGGTGCCACCAGCCCTGAGTGCCACCAGCCTGCCCTGTGCTCTGACACACCCCTGAGGTGGTGAACGCACATCACTCCTTCCATGGGACCCTCAATGTGTCCAGTATTCCATCTGATTTAGATAAAAATTAAAATAAGGGGGAAAAAAATAAAATTTCAGGCAGCCGGACTGACTTGACTGTGTTCTGTCAGGCGCCCAGATTTTTTTTACTTAGAATTAGAATTTTTAGAATATTTTCTCGAAATTATTATTATTTGCCTTTTGTTTCTGATTGGGTTTTTTTTCCTCTCCCATATTTGTACTTTCCTTCCTCCCTGGGTTTGGGCAGGGATGCTCTGCTCAGCCCCAAGGCTCAGCTGAGCATTCCCACCTCAGGTACCTCCCGAGGTGAGAAACTCAGCCCGCTCAGGGCGTTTTTCCTCAGTGCCACATCCCTGAAATACAGAAAGCTCTCCGAGTTTCCCACTTGACACCCAGCCCTGGTTTTCCGCCTTCCCTGAAGGCAAGAGCTCGGTGATGGTGCCAGCCCCAAACCCGTGGGACATTTAACCACATTTGGGAGGGAAGGACTCAAACTCACAACAATTCCCAAAGATCAGGAAAAGGTAGAAAATCCCCTCTAAGGGCTCAGAAAAGCGGGGTTCCTCCCCATCCCCATCAATTTTTGGGCTCACTGTGGGCAAACCCTCCTTCCTCTGAGTCCGTTCATCAGCCAGGGCAGTGGGAGATTTTGCTGCAGCTTCTTCAAACAAATTTCCCCCTTAGGCAGACACCTGGCTTGGAAAATTTCAGTCCAAATGCTTAAAAAAGTTTTGGCAGAGTGAGAAAGAGTCAGAGGCGGGGGCTGGTTGGGGTTGGGCAATCCTCACCGGTGGTGCTGCTGCCAGCTCCGCCCCACACAGCACAGGCCAAAATGAAAATAAATTTAAAAAGCAGTTAAAAAAAAATAAAAAGGAAAAAAAATCTGAATGAGTCATTGTTCGTCAGAGGAGAGGAGGAATCGGGATTTTTTGTGTTTGTTTGGGAGGGGGTGGTGCACTGGAGATACCGAAGGAAGAAAGGTTGGTTTGTTTTGCTTTGTTTTACAGAAATATCACAGGAAAATCTTGTTGGGAGATTAAGGAGCGCTATTAATGACGAGCAGAATGGCTCTCAGCTCCTGCCCTGCTCTGGGCGGGGACACACCAGGGGTTTTATTCTACACAGAAATACAGTGGGGCCTCCCAGCACCGGCCAGCCCGGGGCTCTGCAGCCTCACGGAGCAGGAACCCAGGGCTGAGAGGGCACCCAGGGCTGGAGAGGGACCCAGGGCTGGAGAGGGACCCAGGGCTGGAACAGGGACCCAGGGCTGGAACAGGGACCCAGGGCTGGAGAGGGCACCCAGGGCTGGAGAGGGACCCAGGGCTGGAGAGGGACCCAGGGCTGGAACAGGGACCCAGGGCTGGAACAGGGACCCAGGGCTGGAGAGGGCACCCAGGGCTGGAGAGGGACCCAGGGCTGGAGAGGGACCCAGGGCTGGAACAGGGACCCAGGGCTGGAACAGGGACCCAGGGCTGGAGAGGGCACCCAGGGCTGGAGAGGGACCCAGGGCTGGAGAGGGACCCAGGGCTGGAACAGGGACCCAGGGCTGGAACAGGGACCCAGGGCTGGAGAGGGCACCCAGGGCTGGAGAGGGACCCAGGGCTGGAGAGGGACCCAGGGCTGGAACAGGGACCCAGGGCTGGAACAGGGACCCAGGGCTGGAGAGGGCACCCAGGGCTGGAGAGGGACCCAGGGCTGGAGAGGGACCCAGGGCTGGAACAGGGACCCAGGGCTGGAACAGGGACCCAGGGCTGGAGAGGGCACCCAGGGCTGGAGAGGGACCCAGGGCTGGAGAGGGACCCAGGGCTGGAACAGGGACCCAGGGCTGGAACAGGGACCCAGGGCTGGAAAGGGCACCCAGGGCTGGAGAGGGCACCCAGGGCTGGAGCAGCGACCCAGGGCTGGAGAGGGCAACCAGGACTGGAGAGGGCACCCAGGGCTGGAAAATCCATGAGCATTGGAGCGGGAATGCAGTGCTGGCACAGCCACCAGAGCAGCACCCGGCACTGGAGCAGGAACCCAGTGCTGTTCACAGAAATTTTTATCCTTTTTTGATGACATGAAGGAGAAATGACATCAATGAATCACGGCTGTATCACGTGCCTGGTGGCCTTGTGGGGTCACAGCAACTCCCACTCGTTTACTTTTCAAACAGAACCAGGAAATAAATATAAAGCATTGCTAAGCCACATCCTCCTCAAGGCTGCTGTCGGCAGGACAGAGAGCAAAGGCTTTGGGGAAGGAGGAAGTTGGGAAGAACTTTAACAAGCAGCCCCAGCCAAACCCACAACCCAGCAGGCTCCACTCCCAGGCAGGCACCACACAGCTGCTGCCCAAATCCCATCCCAGGCCCGCACACTTGAATTTCGGGAAAGCCTTTAATACCTCAAACTCATAAAGACTTGCACTAAAAAAAAAAAATGTTAACAAAAACACTTAGGAGCCCTTTGAGGGCTTTTTTGGGGAGCTCCTATTAATAAGTGACCAGGAGCTTCAGCCCTGTGCAATATCCACATATTGAGCCACCCACATCTGGATTCCCTGACTGACACCCGAGACAGATGTGCAGGGCTGCCTGAGGAGAAATCCTGCTCTGCCTGATGGGAGAGAAGACGGTCCTGTCCCTGTCCCTGTCCCTGTCCCTGTCCCTGTCCCTGTCCCCATCCTCGTCCAGGCCAGCTTTGGGGACCCCTGAGCATGCCAAGAGTGGATCTTTTTCCAACACCTCTTGCCAGCACCAAGGAATGCCAATGTCATGAGTTGTGTCCTTCCTTCTAATGAGAGAATTAAACATAAAACCTGAGCAGTGAATTTCCTGACCTACACAAGGAGAACTCCCCATGGCAGACGATGCTGTAAAACAGGCTATGGAGCCAGCACCACTCATGATTTTATTATTTTAAATTTCCTCTTGCATTGGCACCAATAACCTGGATTTTAAGGTGACCTTCCAGCAGCCTTTGAAACATTTGCAATCAAAATGGCACCGAAATGGTGTCAATTTTTTTTTTGTTTAAAAAAAACCGAAACCCAAAAACCAGAAACAAACCAAAACAAAAAACCAAAAAAAAAAAAAAAAAAAAAAAAAAAACCCACCACAAAAAAAACCAAAAAAAACCCCATTTCCATGGCGCATCATGGGCTTGATTTTGTTTTGGCTTTTTTTGTTTTCAAGGGGAACTAATCCATGGAGCCTCCCTCCCAAGGCAGCAGTAGTTAAGCCCGTGCTAATAGAAGTGCAAATCAAGACTGGGCCAAGCTACATAATTGCTTTCCAGACGGGTGAACGTGCCACCGATGGAGCAGCCCATCTGCTGAGAAAACGAGTGCAACAACTGCTCCAATTTTTTTTTCCAAGCAAAGGTGCAGCAACAAACCCACAAAATAGGTTTCGCTTCCAGCAGCCAGCGCCTCCGAGCCATTTTTATAATCCTTGTTTTTCTTAGATTATCCCAGTGTGGTTTTTCCCCGTTTCCTTGTTGAGCACTATTTAACCAGCACTAAAGTCTGCAATCATTAAACCACGCGACATGGAGCCGGCTGGGCAGCCAGGAACGGCCAGGAGCGGCAGCCAGGCATTGCTGGAATAACTGGATTGTTGGCAAATCGATAAAAATAAAAGGGCCTTTGGGGGTGGCATCTGAAGGTGCTGCTGGGTGGGTGCCCCCAGGGCTGGGTCCAGCCCAGCAGCGCCACAGGTCCTGCCCTGGGTGACCACCTCAGCTCCCTGCACCCTCCCAGGGCATCAAGAGGACGTAGAAATAGAAGAAATAAATAATTACAAGCATCTTTTGGCAATAACCGATTTATTTATGAAATAAAAAACTCTGCATGGAGGGCTGGGCCTCTGAGCTGGAGTTTCTCTCCCTTGCAAGAAGCAGATGTGCCCGGAGCAAAGCCTGGCTTGCAATGAAATCCTGCGAGCTGAGGCCTTCCCCTGCATCCCCCTGCTGCTGTGCCACCCCAGGTGCCACCACCCGAGGCTCAGCTCCCCAACTCCTGCAATTCCTGTCCCGTTCAGACCCCGGGAGGCTGCACAGAGGACCAGGGCCCACAGTGCAGGTTTGGGAGGAAGCTGGGGCAGCCCCAAGGTGCTGCTCCCTGGGCCGGGATGGGCTCCAGGGCTGGTCCCTCGCCCAGGCTCAGCCCCGCTCAGCCCAGGCCTTTCCTGGCGCAGGCAGGAGCAGCCCCGGCAATCATTAACCAGGGAGCCAGCGGGCTCCCAGTGCAGCTGCCCTGCCAGGATCAGGTGAGAGAACACCCCGAAGGCACCTGCAGGGCTCGGCAGCCCCGGGAGGCTCTGATGGAGTGATAAGGGCCCATTCCCATGGAAAAACCCCAAGCATTGCCTGCTCCTGAACCGAAAAGATGTGCTGGAGGCAAGAGGTGGCACTGCCACAGCCCTACCCCTGCCCTGTGACTGTCCCTGTGCCCTGGCACACCCCAGGGACCACAGCGTTCCCCAGCCACGGCTTCCTGGGCACCAGCCCAGCTCGCAGGGCACCGAGCTGCCTCTCCCATTTTTTAGGGATGCACTGATCGACTCGTCCTTCCTCTGCACTGGGATTTGCATCCCACGGCTCCAGGGCCCTCCAAGACTGGAAGGTCAGAAACCCTTTGTCTGTTACTAAAACAAAATCATGGAATCCCAGACTGCTTTCGTTTGGAAGGGACATTAAAGCCCATCCAGTGCCACCCCTGCCATGGCAGGGACACCTCCCACTGTCCCAGGCTGCTCCCAGCCCTGTCCAGTCTGGCCTTGGGCACTGCCAGGGATCCAGGGGCAGCCACAGCTGCTCTGGGCACCCTGTGCCAGGGCCTCCCCACCCTCCCAGGGAACAATTCCTGCCCAACATCCCATCCATCGCTGCCCTCTGGCACTGGGAAGCCATTCCCTGTGTCCTGTCCCTCCAGCCCTTGTCCCCAGTCCCTCTCCAGCTCTCCTGGAGCCCCTTGAGGTCCTGGAAGGGGCTCTGAGCTCTCCCTGGAGCTTCTCCTCTCCAGGGGAGCAGCCCCAGCTCTCCCAGCCTGGCTCCAGAGCAGAGGGATCCAGCCCTGCACTCTGGTATCTCATTTTTAGAACTTTTTCTCCTTGCTCTGCACACCTCCACAGAAACCAGTTATGAAATGCTATAGAAAATACAACTACCATGAAATCACCTATTCTGTTGTATTGTTTTCAGTGGAACAAAGCACAAAATGGAGGCTCTGCAATTTCTCAAATACAGAATTTCACTTCCCAAGAGATTATTAATTTCTGTTATTAAAAATAAAAATGCCTCAGAGTTCTTTTGTAGCAAAAATATTGAACATCCAAACTAAGTCAAAAGTCAAACATGCCACTGCCAAACTCCTGCAAGGCCCAAGAGCTATGTTAAGAAAAGAGTTCACAAACCAAACAAAACTCCAAACAACCTACGGGCCATGATAACCAACATCCAACAGCAAGGCTTCTTTTGCTATGTGTAAATTTCTAATTATAACCACACACAAAAAAATTCCTTCCAAACCCAGTCAGAATCTTTCCCACCTTGTCCCTAGAGACCAAATTTACCCAATCCCGTTTTTAAGAATTGTTTCCATATGTTAATTATTTCCTGTCAAAGATTAACTTCCTTCTCTTTTGTCTTACAGTAAAATCCACGTGAAGGCCTCAAGTTCAGCCTCAGCTGAACACCAGATTATGGGATGTTCCATGTTTCAGGCCCAGAATAGATGCTCAAAAAGCAAAACATAGACTTGAGCAAACTCCTACCCAGGCAGGGCTGTCCTCAGCAGCCATCGCACGATGGAGCCAACGTCTGTTTAAATGTTCAGCTGGGACAAGGAGAACATTAAAGTGTTCACTGATGCCCATAAAGAGGAGGATGTGAGAACCTTCCTACAAAAAGCAAATAAAGTCTCTTTAATGTAGTTCCAGTTGCTCCTCTGCACCGATGCAGGCCCAGGCCATTCTGGCAGGTTCTGGAGGATCCATCTCGTTCCCCACCTCCTGCCCCCGGTCCTTCACTCCATGGAAGCTGCTCAAAAACCCAAGCGCTCCCTCCAAGCTGGTGCTGCTCCTGAAACGTGTCCTCCAGCAGCCTGGCCAAGAGTTCTCCTCGCCCACCCAGCCAGGTATTCACATCTTTTTCTAATTTCCTTTTTTTGATGGTCTTTTATCTCCGTCCTGAAGGACCAAAATGACCCTAAGCCCTCCGGCCTCCTGAGAGATGGGGACTGGAGAGGGGCATGGCTGCATTCTGCTCCCAGCAGTGGGGAAGGGCTCAGCTGCCCATAAACTCACAGTGATCCATACGAGTGTTTGCTTTGTCAATACGAAAGTGCGGCATAAAGCCTTCGGGCACCAGTTAAATCTCGACATCGCTGTATTTATAGTTATGAATAATAAGAGCTTTTCCCCAGCACTACAGCAGCAAGGCATAATTCAACAGAAATTCAATTTTTAAAGGATGATGAATTGTGATACACTGAGATTTTTATGCTCCTATGACTATTAAGAAGTCCATGATATTCATTTTAGTAAAGTAAGAATTGAATAGGGCAAAGTATTGTTCACGACTCGGGGAAGAGCCCCAGTGCCAGCGTGTGTGCTGATCTCCATCGGGACTGGAGGGGATGGGCCAGCTGAGATCCCCCCGGGGCTCCTCCATCGCTGGTGTGGAGCGATCCCTTCCCATCGCTGGTCCCTTCCAGAGCCTGGGAATCCCTGAGCACCCCCTCCTTCCTGAGCACCTCCCACGAGAGGCCCCAGCCCTCTCCTGCGTCACACCGCACCACGCTGATGTTGCAACTCTCCTTCTCCTGAATTCTGCTGCATTTCTCCCTCTGATTCATCCAAGAAATGCTCAAAATCTGGTTTTAAAGCCTTCTCCAAGCTCCTCATCACCTATCCCATCTCCCCTCCCAAGGAGCCCGACAGTAACTCCCACACAGGCTGTGCTGCTGGCCAGGGATCTGAGCCCTGACCTGCTGCTCCTGGGGAGCCACACGCAGGTTTTGCCCAGGGAGGATTTTGTGTTCGCTCCTCTGGGTGCCTGAAGTGCCTCTTCCCATACCAGGCACTGCTTTTCCTCCACAGCCCCAAACCCCTTTTGTTCTGTCACTCCAGCCCGCGAGTCAATGATCCTCTCCTTTAGTGCATCACCAGCATCCACTCCCGAGACTTTGTCCCCTGAGCACAGAGGGACAACGGGGCCAGCTGGCAGCAGCGGAGGCGATGCCCTGACCGTGGCAGTGCCGTCCTCAGCTGAAAGGCAGAGAGAGGCAGAGAAATTCTGAAGTGAGCAATTACAGCCCATCCCGTTTGTGAGGATGCTTCTGCTTAATTTGATCAGCTGGGGCCTGGCTTTTCCCCTAAACTACAGGGGTTTCTCTCTAATAAAAACCTTATACCCGAGCCCTATTAACCACAGAGGCTTTCAGCATCCAAATAAAGATGTTTTAAATTTCTGATGCTCTTACCATCACTGATCTCTAGCAGCAGGCTCCAGATCTACAGCACTGTGTGTGATTTTAAAGGAGCTGATTTATCACCAAGTTTCATCTTACCCATAAAAGCAACAAAAGATTTCAGCCCAATGCATGGAAAACAAATGCTTATTCACAGACCCTCACACCCGCTGGCTTGTGCTTCAGCCTGGCCCCCCACTGCCAAGCTCTTTGGTGCCTTAGGGTCTAACTTAAATCCAGAATCAGGCCCTGGACTCACTCCTGGCACGTTTACAGCCCAGCTTAGGGGCAGCTGCTCACCATGGACCTAGGAGGAGACACACACCCCCTGCAGCACCTGGGCCCCAGCATGTGAACTGTCACACCTCACTCTGCCAGCACCCAGCAGCCCCAGCCCTCCAGCCCCTGCACGGCTCAGCGTTTGCCAAGGGCAGCAAACACAGACAGGACATGCCCAAAATACCCTCGGAGAAACTCCAAAGAGGCTCAATAAGAAGCCTGATGAGATATGGTCCCTCCACTCTCCAGCTTCTCATTTTCCTCCCAGCCACAACCACGGAGTTTCCCCTGCCTGCCCTCTCCTCCTCTCGCTTCTACCTACAGCTCTTCCCGACCCCCAAACCCATTCAGACATGCTCAGAGTCTCCTATTCCCCTCTAAATCTCATCTTGAGGCTTTTCAGCTTATCAAGTTTTCCATTTGTCTTCAGTGGCCTCTGGAAAAGGCTCCTGAGCCTCTTAGCGATGCCCGAAGGCAGAGGCAGCTCCGGCCAGCCCAGCCTTGGCAGCGCTGCTGCTCTGAGCCCGGGATGCCCTGGGAGCAGCGGCACCCAGGGACTGGGACTCTGCCTGCTGGGGTCAGACACCCCCCCAGCACAGCCACGTCCTTCCGCCCAGGAAACGCTGCAAGGGCTGCCAGGACAGGCAACTGAGGCCTGAATGCCAGAGCTAGAGGGGAAATTCATCCTGGAGGGAGATTCCATGACTTTCAGTCATCCAGCACAGCTGCAGGTGGTGCCTCATTGCTGGACACCCAAACCCCATCCTGGAACACCACAGTGACACCACAGTGACACCACAGTGACACCACAGTGAGACCATCACACACCCAGCCCAGGCACGAACCAGCGGGGGCTGATCCACCTGTGAAAACACAGCCATGGCCCGGAACAGGAGGGGGACCCCATCCCTTAAACCACTCCTCAATCCAGGTCCTCCTCCTCCTCGGGTCCCTGTGAGATTCCCAAACGAGGGCTGGGTTTGGACAGACATCCCTGCTGTGTCCTGCCCCACCAAGTGTCAGCAGGTCAGGGCTCAAGGAAACAGTGAGCTGGACTTTCATCAGAGCTTCCCAACAGCTCACGGCTCAGTCTCTCTCAGCACCACGAGACACTGTCCTCCCTAACAAAAAACACAATTATGGACAAATGGCAGTGACTGTGTGACACTGCCAGCCAAAAGAGAGAAACTCCCATACTCGTGGCAGATACAACCACCCACCCCACACAGAGAAACGTGGGGAAAGGTTTCTAATTAACTCTCCTGCAGGTGTGAACACCTATGCAAACCTGGATGAAAATGGTGCAGCAAGAAATTCAGCCTGGATGTCTTTATATGGGAAAGAAGAAAGAAAACCAGCCTTGTCAAGCAGACTTTGAGTTACCCCCTGATCATATTTATGAGTTTGCTTGAGAAAGATAACTGCTTTAGCATAAGAGACTTAGATTTTTGCACAGCTTGCTATTGCACTAGATGTTGAGTCAAAAAAATAAATTAAAAAAAAAACCAGCCCTAAACCAGAAATCAATGTAAACACATACTAAGTGGATTAGAAAACAGCTATCTGATAAATTTTGAAAACCAACTGTAATGAGAGAATCCTCATTTCTTCCAAGAGAAAGCAGTCCCTGAAAGGATTCAATATCTATCACTGATTTACAAGCAGCCAGAAAATCATTCCCAGTCATGTTTGTAGAGAACATAAAATTAAAAATTAGTTGCACATAATTAAAGAGGACAGGTCACTAATCCAATGCCATCTGGATCGATGGGTGTGCTGGATTCATTTAAACAAGATGCATTTTTAAGCAGCCAAACTCTGCAAGTAGGAAAGAACCAAACCCCAAACCAACGAGCAGCAGCAGGACATTATCCTGGAAAAAGGCCTGGAAGACACTTGTTTGGAGACCGAAGGGAGTCCTGCTGCCCTGGGAGGCCATGGAGGAGGCCAGGCTGCTCCCTGCGGATGGGGACGCTGTTCAGTGTGCTGACACCAGCAGTGACATCTTCATTTTGGGCCCTTTCTATTTTATGGGCAACAAATTCACCCAGGATGGGGGAGGAAGAGGCTCCTCTCATCCTCCAGCAGGGACAGGGAAGGTGCCCATCCATCGGGGGCCGTGACAGGGCCTGGAGCACGAGGAGCCTCTCCAGCCTGGGCAGTGGCCAGAGCATTGGCCGGACACTGCAGGCAGCCCCGCTTGCCTCGTCCTGCCTGGCCTGCATGACTGCAGTCCAAGAGCCTGTTTATTTTTGCTGAATTAGTCAGATGGGTTCCTGTCAAAAACAAAGCTCATTCTCTAGCAAATCTGATCACATCTAACAAAAATCTGCACAGCTTGGACCCAGAGACCCTGACTTACAGCTGCAAAACCCAAGGAAAGAAACAAGGCATGAGGTAGCAATTATTTTCTTCCCACTTTATGTCTTATAAACCCCTTTTCCTCCTTGGCTGCCCAATTTATTTTTGATGACTGCCCTCGACGGCAGCTCCAGAAATCAAACACTTAACCTCTGCAAGTTGCTTCCCTTAATGAATACACAGCAGTTTGCTATTCATTACAGCCAGAAGGAAAAGCCAAATCTGTTTGTGCTGCATTAGCCGGCACGGCTGTAAAACCCAGCATGGACAGTAGCCATGGCGACCTCCTCGGCAAGGAGCACCGGACTCTTCCAAAGGCTGTTGTCAGTGCTAAAAAGATAAAATAGAAGCAACCTTTTATTATTATTGTTAGTATTATTTATTGCCAGTTTGGGAGACAATTCCCCATCTGTGGAAGATGGCAGCCTGGCGGCGCTAAAGGAGGAGTTCACCCACAGACAGAGGATAAAACCCTCGCGGTGTTGAGAGTTCATTGCCGGGTACCTGAGCTCTGACCTGGGACCAGCCACCTTTAGAACGGCACAGCGATCGATCTCCTGGTACAGCAAACCCTGGCGCTCCGCCAAGGGCACGGGCTGATGCCAGCACTTATCTCCAGCACACAAAAACCCACTCGGCTCTACCAGGACAAAGCCATCCTGATGCTGACATGGTGATGTTTTTCTGTCTCTAAAGAGGACAAAGACAAGGCAAAGAACAAGAGCTTCTATGGCAGGAGGGCTCCAGAGGTTCAAGTAAACCTCCCTCAGTCACTGGAACCACTCAAAGCTGTGAGAAACACCAACCAAAATGTCTCAAACATCCTGCTGTCACCCAAACACCCGAGAGTATTGACAATTTTCTTGGGAGCTGATGAAGTAATTTCTCTTCATTTCTTGTGCTGGAAATTCTAAGACAGATCAAATAACCTGCGCAGAGCCATAAAAGAAGGTTTTGTGAGAACCAGACACTTATCTCTTGAATTTCAGTCTTGTGTTTTATTCACAAAATCATTCATTTGTTTTGGAGAGGATAGAGAAGTGCCAAGGGTCATCCCAGACTCTTCTGGAGAGTCAAAACATCAAAAAGCAGATAGACACAACCTGGCCAGTGACAGGAACAATGTTAAGGGCTCTCCAAACCACTTCAATTGTGATTAAAGGAAAACAGGGCCACTTTCAAAGCTCAGAAGGTTATTCCAGGATGGAGGGATGCAGGCGCTATCCAGAGTGTTTGTACACACTGCCACACGTGTGCCTACAACAAATAACCAGGGACTGCTCTTTGGGGAGAGTTTTGTCCCAGGAAACGCCGCAGTTCCCTGCAGTGTTCCCATGGGCAGGGGACACGGTGAGAATGGATCAGCTGGGAGCAGAAACACAAACTCAGCAACAGACTCTCCACTAGAAAGCTCTACATGAAGTTGCCTACACAAACCAGCCCCGACTCTGCAATCAGAAGGCATTTTCAAAATGACACTCTGGCTCAAAGGTCTTTTGCCTTTATTGTCTCTCGGACACTCAAACCATGCCCCTGCAGCCATCCCCAGGAATCTGGACTGCTGGCAAACAGTGGGCCTTGTTCTTCTGCCAGCGACCCAGTGACTGCTCAGACAGCCCTTGCCAGGGCAGAGGAGCTGCAGAGCCAATGGAAGGAGCTCCCATCCAGCCAACGCTCTTGGTCCTCTGCAAAACTGGAGGTTGCCTGTGTTAGAGTCACAGAATTACACAGTCATTAAGGTTGGGAAAGACCTCCAGGATCATCAAGTCCAACCTGCAACCAAACACCATCATTCCCACCGAACTCTATCGTGAAGTGGATCAGGGAGCAGAGCCAGCAAAACGCCCTCCTGAGCAGAGCAAGGAAAAATCCTGCGCAGCAGCCGAGCCCCGGGCCCCTGGCTGGGGTGTGATTGGGAGCAGGAACTGATGGTGCAGCAGCAGCAGCGCTGAGGAGGCCCCGGGAGTGGCTGGGGGTGAGGAGCCGTGCCGGGCAGCGCTGCTGCAGGGACCATGCGCAGCCCCTGCCTGTTGCGGTGTGCTATGGCCAGGTTTCGGTTTCCCCCATGGCCAGGCACTGCCATCTCCCCGCTTCCTCCCCCGGTATTTGGTTTCTCCCC
>VYZT01048822.1:26442-47516 GCA_013400735.1 Pomatostomus ruficeps
CCCGTCCGGCCTCCGGTCCTGCCTGCCTCCCTGCCTGCATCCCTGCCTGCATCCCTGCCTCCTGTCCTGCATCCTGTCCTGCCTGCATCCCTGCCTCCTGTCCTGCCTGGAACCCTGCCTGCATCCCCTGCCCCACTGGGCACTGTTCAGCTGCTGTCCAGGCCAGTCCCCATGGAACTGTGTAGCCACCACACCCTGCACAGGATCACAGAATCATTTAGCTTGGAAAAGATCTCCAAGATCAAGTCCAGCCTTTGACTGATCTCCACCTTGTCAACCAGACCGACTTCTTTTTCCAGCTTCTCATTTATCACCCCTGAGCACAAGGAGGGGTTGGGAAAAATCCCTCTGCACATTCATGGTTAAAGAATGCACTACAAAGGGCATTTCTTCGTGCACTGATTGAGGATGGGAGCCAGGTTCCCACCAGGAAAGTGCCAGCACCATCCCCAGAGCCTCTGCAGGAGCAGAGCTGGGACTCCAGGGTCTCAAACGAGGGCTGCGTGTGGCTCCATAGGGTGAGCTGTGCTCCCGGCTGCAGTAAGACATCAGGCCAGGCCAACAGGAGAGCATCACTCCCTCTCCTGGGGCTGTCTGAGATCAGAAGAGCCTCTTTGTCCCCTGTGGGAGAGCAGAGGAGCACAAACCAGGGTGGATTGGCTACAAACAGCACGAGCTGTGGCAAACAGGAGGCCACGAGCAGCAGCACAGCACGGCAGTGCAGGAAGCGGGCACAGGCACCCGCTGCTCCAGGAACACGGGAGCAGCCTCACCCACGCAGCGGGGGCAAGGCTGCAAGGCTGCTGCTGTTAACACTTCGTGGGAAGGCCCCAAAATCCCCTCGAGCGGTGCCAAAACTGGGAAAACCAAAGCAGGGAACACCGGTGGGGCTGCACCCCTGGAACCGGTGCTCAGGCAGCAACACTAACACCACCTCCTGCTTGCCCAGAGAGAAACACTTGTTAAAAATCCAAATAAGAACTCCAGGACTTGTGTTGTTTTCAACAAGCTGATGGTCTTTTTGTCCACAGAAAATCTCACCAGGTGCCCCCAGGCCCGATGTGAACACACAGGATCCTCATCTTCAGCAGAGTGACCAGTTGTGAAGGCCAGCTCGAGCTTGTTGGAGTGTGCAGGGTGCAGCAGGAGCAGATGCAGGCAGGGGGTTTCTCCAGACTCTTGGCACTGCAGGAGGAGCCATACTGTCCCCCCAAAACCGCTTCCCTGACCGAGTGCCTGCCAGCACGGGCAGCCACACGCGCTGCCCGATCGAGATCTGGTCATGGCCAGCCCAGAAGCCACCAAGAGCTCGGTGATGGGACAGGCTCCAACTCCTCACCCGACCTTCCCTGAGCCCAGACACAGCTGGAGGAGCAGCAGGACCTCCAGCAGCACCCTGGGCACATACGGAGTTGGTGCCCTCCCAGCTGGCAGTGCCATGGGGCACCCAGTGGGTACCGAGTGGCGCTGGTGCTGCTGATGCCGGGGATGGAGAGCTCAGCCCCCCAGGGGCATTTCTAATGACTGCACTAAAAGGTGTGAAACGCTGCCTTCCCACACACTTGGCCATCTTCAGAGGCTGGGAGCCAAACCTCTCCTTGGCAGAAGGAAAGCAGGCTCCAAACCGCCCTGGGAAGTGATGGCCTGGGGCTCTTCGGGGCTAATGGTTCCCTGGCTCGTCCCTCCTCTGCCCCCTCACAGCCACACACTTCAACCACATTTGCCCATGAAAACATCACAGATCTTTGCAACACAGCTGAGTTTCAGAGTGAATTGGATTAACTGAGCAGTAGCTGCCAAGACCAGCTGGGACTGAACAAAGCCTCCCAGAGACAGCAAAGATGGAGCAGGTGAGGATGCCCTGGGCTGACCACACTCTGGCAAGGGGCTGGGAGCTGCAACCCCTCCCAGGGACATTCTCACAGCTCTGCAGGTGGAGATGGGCAACATCAGTGGGAGAATGGCCAGAAACCACTGAAATCAAGCAAACCACTCAAATCAGAGTAGAATTATAAAAAAGATCCAACAGATTCATGCTATGTGTTAGGAAGGGGTCGAACCTCATCTCAGTCAGCCTTTACGTGCAGGAAAACATCAGCTGAGTGCAAGTTACCAGACAGAGAAGAAAGGGACAAGAAGGAATTGTTTAAAAAGGTAAAATAAGCAGAAACCACAATTGTACTGTGAACCCATCCCTAGCACAGCCTGAAGGTTTGGCCATCCTGTCCCAAAACTGCTCTGGGGGTAGCAAGGGAGGCGGAGAGCAAAACAATCAGCAGCAGAGCTAAACCAAACAAAAACCCTTCACCTCAGAGGGGGCAACTGGGGAAGGAGATGGGACCCCTGAAATGGGTGAAAGAGGCTGAAATGCCTCCTCCAGTGCTGCAGGTGTGAGCACGGCAAGGCTGGGACTCCCAGCACGCTCAGCCCCAGCCTGGGCACCACCAAGATTAGTTTAAAGTAGCACTTTAATATCTACTAATATCTACTTTCCCATTTTTCAGTTGAGCTCCAAAGAATTCCAGTAGCAGGGTAAACTCCTCATGTAAATTTAAATGTCCCAATGTGTCTCAAAAAACCATCAGACACAACAGTAATGGAGCAGCCACATGTAGCTCTGGACACTAACATTTTATGGGAAAAAACCCCAAAATATCAAAGTAGAGTGCATCTTATTTTAAAATTCAAGGAGGCAAAAGGTCCTTTAGCTCCCCATCCAGTGCTCAGGGCCAGCAGTCCCTGTCCCAGGGAACAGGGAGAGGGAAAGGCAGACCCAGCCTCTGTCAGGATAAGAATGCACTGCAGTAAATTCTCTGTACCAGCAAACCCAGCTGGTTCCTGCACCTCCATCCCCACGGCCTCACCACAAACAGAGCGGAGTTTGCCCAGAAATGACTGTGCTCCCTGCTGAAATTGGGTGCTGCCCTCCATTGTCACTCTGCTGATAAAGAAGCTTCACACAAAGCAAAACAGCATTGCAGGGAGGCTGCACATTTGCCCAATTCCGGGATTTTACCTTTTCCTGAGGTGTGGTGCTGAGCAAAGGCACGTTCCAGCAGAGCAGCTCCTGCCCCCCTGGGAACAGAGAGCAGCTTTCACCTCATTTCCTGCTACCAACCCTTTGTGCCCCCTGGTGAGCCCCGCCTTGGGAAACCTCTGCAAGTTCTGGAAGAAATGGAGCTGCCCAGAGCACCCCTTGTTCCAGTCCCGTGGGACAGGACAGGTCCGACCACAGGACATCCATGTCCCCCTGACGTCACAGGCTCTGGAGGACTGGGTGGCGCTGCAGGAGGACGGGGGTGCTGGGATCCTGCCTGTGGGGATGGGCTGCCCAACACGAGCCCCTGCTCTGACCCCACAGCTCTGGGTGAGCCAGACTGGCTGGGCACTGAGGGAGCTGCTCAAGAACCACATCTGTGAGCAAACAGAATCACTCAGAGCCAACATCCAAAGGGTGCAGCAGGACTGCGAGATTCCTGGAGCGGGCAAAGGGAGTGTGCCTGAGGGCTTCACTGTGTCTTCTCAGGAGCCTTCTGGGACTGCCCTGGAGCTCAGAGCTGGCACAAGAGCCCTGCACTCACTGCAGGGTGGAGCAGTATGACGGGGACACAAATATTTTTATGTAGCACGTCCTAAAACAGAATTCCCCATTTGGCTTCATCCTAAGAGGAAGGTCCACCTGCTTCTTGGAAAGCAAGGACTCCAGTGGCCACTGCATGGTTCCAGCTGCAAGGCAGAGGCTGCCAGGCATAAAATACAATTATTGAGATAAAAATTCAGGGGAGGCCTGGCAGCAGCCAGCAGGGTGAGTGCACTGCTCGGGGGTGTTTTTGTCCCAGGGCTCAGAGCCATGACGGGAGCTTGCGTGGGGTCTGGTCCAGCCCCGTGGAGGTCGGGCACGGCAGGGGGCACGTGGCATTGCTCCAGGGCTCAAAACCCAGCTCCTGCTCATGGCCATGGCTCTGGCAACCCTGGGAATGGTTTATTCTTCAACTACTGCTTGTAACCAGGCTAGAAACTCAACCGTGCTCGGCTCCACCAGGCCTGAGCTCAGCCAGTAGCGCTGAGGAGCTGATGCCACACAGGCCAAAGAGCCACTGCTATCAAGTCATACCCCGATGTGACCACAGAGGGATGACAGCTCCAGATTTGGTGCTCAGTTTGTGGGGGAACAGAGCTGAGCCCTGAGCAGAGCTGACTCTGCAGCGACGTCCCCACCCCGGTCCCAGCGACCCCACGGGCTGCCTCTCTGCATGGTCAGCCACGTCCATGAGCTGCTGAAGGAAACTTCTCCCTTCACGTCCACACCACTGTTGAACTTCAGTCCTCTGGGTTTAATGGCACAATCCTCACCCCCTTACACAACAAGAGGTGAGCCCAAGTGGCTGCAGTGGCCTGATGGCACCGTGTGCTGCCTTCCTCCCCACACCCATCCTGCTCCTCTTTCTGTTTCCCACTCCTTGCTTCCCTCCACAGGACAAGTTACTCACCAACCTGGCACCAAGCCCTGCTTTTTTTTTTTATTTGAATGTGCTTTTCCAAGGTTAGGGACATAAATCATCCCGCAGAAGGCTCCAGCAAACCCTAGCCCGTGAGATCAGCAGCAGATGACCACAGACAGAAGGCAGAGGACCAGCACCTCGGTCTTTTGGCAACAGCGGGTTCTTGGCCAGGCTCCCTTTCCCATCTTTCAGGCTCTGCTTGCCACCCACTCCTCCCTTCCCCAGGATGACTCGCGGTGTCGTTAACATCCAACAAACGAGGGCTGAGGGAGTTCACACCTCCACTTATTCAGTAACGCCGCCGGCAAACTCGAGATGTAACGTGCTGCTGTGCCTCAGACTGCGCTTGGAAAATCCTCCTCATAAAAGCACACTGCTATTTTTAAGGGAAATCCTGGACGCCTCTGAACGTGGAGGCAGCAGCCACGAAGGTAGGCCAAGCCAAGGAGTCCCTGGGCTGGATCTGGTATTTCGACACCGCATCTGCAGCACTCCGGCGGCCGCGGCCAAGCGGGGAACGAGGCTGCAGCGCCGGCCAAAGCCACGGTGCTGCCCGTGGGTGCCAAAAGACACAAGAGCGTGGCCAGGAGCATGGCAGGAGGATCTCGGGGGATGCAGCAGCTGCTGGTGGCGGTCAGGACCCCCTGCCAGGTGCAGCTCGGCGCTGGCGGCCGTCACAGCCCGCGCACGTCACGTCCAGCAACGCACCTGAGTGGGGCTCTTGGTCCTGCGCTTGCTTTCGTCAGAGCTGATGCAACCAGGTCAACCAGTGAAAGCTGGCTGGAGTGAGAATTTTACTGAAAATTGCACTACTCAGCCTTTAAAGGTTCCAAACCATCCTTTCAAGGAAGAACCAGTGAAGAAAAAGGATTAATTTCTTGAAGTTGAAAGGACAGAATTTATTTTTAGAAATAACGGTTCACTATAAATCCCACAACTGAGACAGATCAAAACCAGCAACACCACAAAGTAAATCTGAAGGACGGGGCCATTGGAAAATCTCTCTCCAACAAAACAGAGGAGTGGCAGAGCAATTCATGGAGGGCACCTTAGGGAACATCTTGGTCTCATTCACCACGGCTCCTACATGCAGCAGGTCTACACAACTACCGCTCTGCCAGGACCTGAACCCCAGGGACACATCTTCCCAGAGCAAGGGCCCCTGAGTGCGATGAGTCCCATCAGTGCCTGCATCCCACTCCCACCTGCCATGATCCCAAAGGCTCGTTAAGAGACTCCTCTGAGACACCTCCTTCCTTCCCCCTTCACTGACTTGGGGCTGATGCCACCCAACCACAGCGTGTGGGGACAGAGGAGCTGGGACTGGAGAGCAGCTCCAGCACAGGCACAGCTCCCTGCAGTGACTTCTCCTCAGTAAACCCTTTCCTCCACCAGGATCTCTTGCTCTCGTCTCCTCCTCGTCTGGGCTGGTGGCCCCAGGATTCCATAGCTCTCCTTTTCTTTTCCAATACAAAATGCTTCCCTTGCTGCCAATTCCATCTGCTGATGGACAAAAGCTTCTCCTCAAGATCTACATTACTTTTGCACAAATATCTCCCACATACTGGTTTTGGACTTTAATTTAACTTTTCTCCCCTTGAATCAAATTACCATTTTCCTCTGATCATAATTTGGTCAGATGAAACATAAAGTTGGAGGATACCAGATTTGAGGGGAGGGGAAAGCAGAGCACAGCAACAGTCGTGGTGTGCTCATCTTGCTTTATTTCCCATTCAGCCCCACAGACACTCTGCTCTCATTAGCACTTAATGCAGGTGAAAATAGAGGGGTTTAATATTAAAACAGCATGGGCACAGGGAAAACATCCACCTGGACCTGCTGGAACTTGCCCAACATCACTCCCAAGCTCTTCCTCTATACAAGGAGCTTTTTCACTCCTAAGACCGTAACTCGGTCTAATAACATTATCAGGCTAGTAACATTCAATATGAAACCTCTCAAATCCCGTTTGAACACTTAAGTGTTCAATAATTAGGACATTTCTCCACTCCATCAGTAACAGCTTAAAGCAGACCATCCTGCTGTCATCACGGCCCAGGCTAACCAGGTCTGCTGGCTGCTCCTGAGCCCCAAGGTGTGAATCCAGGCGCTGCTGCTCTCCCACCCTACAAGCTGCTTTATGCCAAGGAAGGGCCTTGCTACTTCACTGCCTGCAAGGAAGGGAAGGGTTGTGCAAGACCAACCAGGAGGCCCTGGGATAGGGCCTCTCTGGGATAGGGACACGGAGTGCGGGCAGTGCAGAGAGTGGCACCAGCGCTGGGCACAGCTGGACACCTCATTCAAGCCGGTGGAGTTGGCAGCCCCCAGCCAAACACACAGGCAGGGCTGCGGGCCTGAAACGCTCTGTGCAATTGGTGTGATGCTTTCAGGGGACAAGTCCTAATCCAGGAACAATGGATCTGGTCACATTCCTGAGCAGGCGAATCGCAGCTTCCAGCGAGGCTGTGACAGCCAGCGCGTGGCGCTCGCTGGCTCGGAACAACGCTGGGCCACTGGCGAGGCACTGCCCGTGCAACCACAGCTCCCCGGGAGCAGCCCCGCAGAGCCGCACGCTGCAGAGCCAGCAGCTCTGCTCATCTCCTCCCAGACTTGTTGAAATCCACACTGCGCTGGCAGCTGGGTGAAGAGCAGGGATTCTAATTCCAGGAATGTCTGTGACCGCACAGTGGGACCAAGAGGAAGAATCCACTGCTGAGCAAACCTCCCTGCCCCGGGCTGTGACAACGGATCCAGCGTGAGAATACATGGAATCCATCCTCACAAACACAACAACCAGAACAGAACAAGATCTCCTGGCGCTGCTGATCCTACTCTCCAAACCAGGGTAAGCAGGCGGAGAGGAGCCCATCTGCCCCTGCACCAGCCACCAGAAGAATCCCCAATTTTCCCAGCCTATTAAAGCCAACCCATTTTTCTAAAGGAAATGTTAACCACAGTGGGACATCAAGACACAAGACTGCTTTTAATTACATATACAAAGGAGTCCGTAACACTCCAGCTTTCTGCAAGGGCAGCTTGCTGAGAAAAGCAACTCTGATCAAAGCAGGGAAATCTAAATCGGGTGAGCTTAGTGAGAAACTGCATAAATTGTCCCCAGGTTTTTATGCACAAGACTCGTGAGCTTCCAGCCAGAATGTGTTTCAGTTGTGGCATCATCTTTCCTTCTGGTTTAATGCCTGCTGAACTTAGAGAGGGAGGGATTTGTCCCTCTGTGCTCAGTACTTGTGAGGCCACACCTCGAGTCCTGTGTCCAGTTTGGGGTCCCTCACATCGAGATGGACATTGAGAGGCTGGAACGTGCCCACGGAATGGAACAGAGCTGGGAAGGGTCTGGAGCTCCAGGAGAGGCTGAGGGGGCTGGGAAAGGGGCTCAGCCTGGAGCAAAGGAGGCTCGGGGGCCCTTCTGGCTCTGCACAACTCCCTGACAGGAGGGGGCAGCCGGGGGGGTCGGGCTCTGCTCCCAGGGCACAGGGACAGGAGCACAGGGAACGGCCTCAGGCTGGGCCAGGGGAGGCTCAGGCTGGACACCAGGAGGAATTTTTCCAGGGAAGGAGTTGTCAAGCATAGGAACCCAGGGAGGTTTGGAGTCCCCATCCCTGAAGGTGTCCAAGGAAGGCCTGGACGTGGCACTCAGTGCTCTGGGCTGGTTCACAAAGTGGTGACTGGTCAAAGGTTGGGCCTCATCTGAGAGGTCTCCTCCAACCTGACAGCCACGAAGGTCATCAGAAAGAGCTTCAGGCCTGGCTGTGGCCCGGGGTCACCCCCACACTTCACAGGCGGCTGCAAGGCCTTTCTGCCGCAGAACACGGAGACTTCGAGGGTCCTGGCAAGCTGCCCAAACCTGCATTTGAAAGCACCGTCCCCACGTCACGAAGGTGCCCAAGTGCTCTGCAGCCGCCCTTGCTGGCCACAGAGCTCCCAGCACGGGACCCCAGCCAGGTCCTGGGCACAGCACAGCCCCAGGCAGAGGCAGCCAACAGCTCAAGTACAAATGCACCCCAAAGATCTCTGCTCCAACCCCCGGCGTCGTCTGCAGTGGACAAGTTTCCTCCGCTTCTGCCTGCTCTGAATACACCTAAAGAACTCTTTGAAGTCAAAATATTCTTAGCAATTAGATCTTCTCAATTTCTTTTTGCCTTCCTAATTATCCTTTTAACTGCCTTCTGCTTATTTTAATAGATCTTCCTATCCTCCTCCTTACCAGACTGTTTATACTTTTTAAAAGCCTACTGCTTACTGCTCCTAATACTGTTTACATCTTCACTCAGCCACCTCAGCTCAGTTGCTGCTTTTTTTGCCTGATTTCAGAGGCAACCAGGGGAAATTTCCTCTCTGATCTCTGCAGCTGTTTGTAAATTCCCCCCATTTGGTCTACAAGAGGTTCTCTACAATAGGTTCACTTTTCCACAACAGGTTTCCTCTTGGGAGAGGGAACGGAGTCTCCTCTAGACCACGAGCACTTCCATAAAAATCCATATTCTTCTATGTTGCTCTAAGCACTCTTCTCTCTGCTGCTCTGCCTATTGCTTCTGCATTAGGAATATAAAGCAGATTATTTAATGACTGAATCCCATGTGTTCCCTAACTACCTTATTCATTATCATTTCCTGCCTCAAAAAGTAAACAAATATCCTTTTGTGCTCAATGTTACAGGAGATTACCTATGAATTTCTTTAGTTATATCTCTACTGGGGGGGAAAACCACCTGGAAGTACTTTGGTTTCATGCAAGGGCTTACACCAGGGTGCGTGTGATGGTCTGGAGGGTTTGGAGTACCCTGTAGGGTTTAGAAGTGAGAATAATTTAGGGTCCAGTGGCTGGGAGCTAGAGAGTAACTTAAAGGGAAGCTGACTCAATATTTCCTCTGTTCCTTATAATCCTTCCCCAACCATCTGTTCTCAGACACTGGGAACAGGACACCAGAACAGAGACACAAAGTGGGAATTCTGCGAGGCCCCAGCATGGCCACACAACCCAGCCCTGCCCGGAGCCCGGACCCCCCGGCACAGAGGCCCAGCACAGCACCCAGCACGCTGCAGCCCCGGCAGGTTGTTCTAACAGCCAGTCTGCCCTGGGCTCAAGATCTCCCCCTCCTACACTTAAAAATATTTTTGCGTCTTCATTTTGTCATCTCAGTGTTTGGATCCAGCTTCCAGGTATTGTTTCTTGCTGTGCACTGTGCTAACACCGAGGGCTCTGCTACCTGCTTTTCTAATTCTCTGGTTTTTAAGCCCATGGAGAACTGGCTGCGTGAAGACAAAAATCAACAAGTGAGGGGGTTTTTTTGGCAGAGAGATTCCCAAAATACAGTGCACTTCCCCAAATGTTTGAGAACAAACACTAATGAGTATTTCCTTTGACTCCTCAAATTGCATCCCTCCACTCACATATTCTGTGTCTTCTCCAACTTTTCAACATCTCTTAAAGAAACAAGGGGACTGGAAATGGAGATAATGGATTAAAGCACAAGCAAAGCAGGCAGAAGAGCTGTTCTCACAGCCGTGGCGTGCATCCCCGCTCCCACAGACTCAGCGTCCCCCTCACCCTGCAGCACTTGTCCCTTTCCCACCCCAAAGCCTGGCTTGGCATTTCAGCTCCTCTCTGGTTCTCCCAGCCCAAAGGCAGATGCAGCCCCATCCCTCCAGGTGCACAATCCCAGGATTCCTATCACAGCTCACCCGAGGGGACCACTCCAAACCCAAACCCCTGCGGGCGGCTGCAGCCCCTCCTTCCCTCGCCACCCCCAGTGCCAATGCGCAGGGTCCCACAAGAGCCTGTCTGCAGCCCGGGTCACCCCTGCCACAGGGCACTTCGGGGCGTGGCACCAAACCTGAGCTTTGCCAGCTCAGGACAGTCCCTTCAGCTCCCTCCAGCCCTTCTGCAGGAGAACAAATCCAGTGGGACATTCCCCTCCCCTCCCCTGCGCTCTCGGCCCCGCAGCGCTCAGGCTAAGGCAGCACAACTGCAGCATCCACCAGAGCCCCTGGAACTCTCCCTTTACCCAAATCTTACAGGAGGGAAGAAAGCCAGAAGGCAAGGGGCAGCCCCGGCAGGAGTGCCCAGGGAGCATCACCTGGGGAGCAGCTGGAAACCCCCGCCCTGCTCCGCCCTGGCTGAGGCTGGCCCGGCAGCTCCTGTGCTCATGGGCTGCAAGTGGATCATTCCTCCTCCTTACAAACAGCGAACAGCAATATTTATTAAACATGTCTAGTTTTTCTGCTTTATTATGCATTTTACCTCTCCTCAGCCGTGATAAGTCTACACAAACCATTATTAGAATTTCTTTTGTTCCTAATACAAATACTTTCTTACTGTTCCTTGCACTGACAGTCACAGATTTTTTTTTCCCCTTGTGTTTTTAACTTCCTTTATCCATTTTCTGCACTTGATAACTTCTAACTCAAGGATAACTGTCATCTCTTCCTCTTAATATTCCTTTTTTTCCTTTTATTCTGTTTTAATTCTCACCAGCATGGTGCTGCCCTTCTCACAGCTGAGCCTGCAAGGGAGGGAGGAGAGGCAGGAGCGGGGGCTCAGGGTCCTGCCCTACACCAGTTGCATCCTACATGGAGACCAATTTTAAGCCCAGACTGTGGATCTCACTTCATGGCAGAGATCACAATTTACTAAAAAGTGCCTGCAAATGACACAGAGGACAACAGAGCCTGAGAAAGCGAAACTCAGGAGCTTTTTGTGAAATCCCACCAGGCCCCACCTGTAACCAGGCTGCAAGGTGGGAGCTGAGGAGGGATTCAGCCAAAAGCAGCCCCTCTGAGAAAGCCAGACACCATCAAAACCAAAGTGAAACCAGATGCCAGCATATAAAAACCTATTTAAATAAAGCCTGAGAAAATCAAAGTCACAGGAACATCCAGTGTAAGTGAAGCATTTCCGATTGATGAGGTCATAAATGTATCCCTGAAAAGCTTCATAAAATTTCAGGTCGGAAACAAAAGACTCAAGGCATTGCAATCCATATCCAACTTATGTAGGAATGCTGGAGCTGTGTTGACAGAGAAGCAAAGGGCAGCCCAGCAAACCAAACAAGATTATGATGACAGGAGGTGGCAGAGAACCCTGCTGGACCAGCCCGTCCCGGCCAGGCAGAGCACAGCTCAGCACCAGGGGCAAGAGGGATGCTCCGATGCCAAGGGACACCAGGAGAGGCTGCAGGACTCTGCCAAGGCAGGAAACACAGTTCCAGTCCCAGGAGAATTCAGATTATCCCACAGAGACTTGCAAATGCGGAAGCCAGTCTGATGCAGAAATGATGCTCAAGGTCCCACACAGGACTCCTGTCCCCACCCTGTGCCCTCAGACACGGCACATCCGGGAATCCCAGCCTGGTTTGGGGTGGGAGGGACCTGAAAGCCCATCCAGTGCCACCCCTGCCATGGCAGGGACACCTCCCACCATCCCAGGCTGCTCCCAGCCCCAGTGTCCAGCCTGGCCTTGGGCACTGCCAGGGATCCAGGGGCAGCCCCAGCTGCTCTGGGCACCCTGTGCCAGGGCCTGCCCACCCTCCCAGGGAACAATTCCTGCCCAATATCCCATCCATCGCTGCCCTCTGGCAGTGGGAAGCCATTCCCTGTGCCCTGTCCCTCCAGTCCTGGTAAAGAGTCTCTCTCCATGTCTCTTGCAAGCTCCCTGGAAGGCCACAATTAGGTCACCCCAAAGCCTTCTCGTTTCCAGGCTGAACAATCCCAATTCCCTCAGCTTTCCCTCACAGGAGGAACCACTCTATGATTCTATAAATTTGTTAGGAGTGTTAATGGTGCAGCTAAAAGGCCTCGCAGGTGAGGTGGAAAACTTGGAGATGATGATTATCACCTTCCAAAGGGGGTTTGTTAAACAAATAACCAGAGTTTAACAGCAGAGTGAAAAAGGCCATTAGAAATAAAAAGACACCCTCAGATAGAAATCCAATTTGGGAGAATATAAACTCAAGGGAGCTACACTTTAAGCCATAAAAAAGCCAATCCAGAAAAAGATTTTGAGAAACAGGTCACTGAAGGAAAAAAATATTAATATTCAAACACACAAGCACCAAAAATGTGCCAGATTCTGGTATAAATCAAGCACTGAAGAAAGAGAAAACCACAGGATAAAAATTCTACTTCTTTGCGCCAGTGCTCATTTGTGACAGGGCTCAGCAATTCCCTTCCTGGACTCTTCCTCCATGAGGAATGAGCTGAGCATCCACCTCAAACTGGTCACCAGGAAAAGCTGCAGACCTGCCTTGCAAAATTAACGGCAAAAAAAGAAAATCCTCCAGGGCCAAACAGCATCCACCCAAAAGTCTGAGAGGCATCAAGCTACTAAAATCACCCCCAAAATCACTGCTATCCACCTATGAACCAGCGAGCACTGAGTGTGACCCCACTGTTGCCAAAGAGCTCCAAGGAACTGCAGAACTTCATTCTGGTGGCAGAAAAACTCCTATAAACAGTAATTAAGAAAAAAAACCCAACAGAACAATTAGAAGTCAGTGTTCCCACGCATAAAAAAGGAACTCCAGGAGTCACTCTGGGTTATGCTGCCGTACGTCCCTGGGTTCTGGGCACTGCTGGCAAGAGCCCCTTGCAGGTAGATCAGGGTAGATCAGGGTGTGCTGCCCCTGGACTTCCAAAGCTCCCAAAAGAGTTTGCCCTGTGCAGGCTCCTGTGGCAAGAGCGCTCACAGCACTTTCATATGCACAGGATGAAGCAAAAAGTCACCTCATTGATTAACCACTGATTAAGAGATGGAAAATAAATGGCAGGAATAGTTCATTAGCTCAGTGGGGTCCCACAGACATCTGCACCAGCTCCGGAGGGTTTGGGGAAGGGAGCAGAGCGCAGGGAAAGCAGCCCCGAGCAGCCCCTCCAGGTGCCCAAACGAGCCACTGGCATCCAGGACGACCAGCCAGGGGCACCTGGCACCTCTGAGCAGCTCAGAGCCTCTGATGGAACCAGCGACTCGGAGACAGAAATGTGCCCGTGCCCAAAGCTGCACCCACAGCCCCTGGAGAGCCACCTGCCAAGGGACTGCGGAGCAAAACCAGGAGGCAGAGATGGGCAAGAAGGGTGACGCAGCCAGGCAAACTCCTGTGGCACGGACAGGGTGTCCGGAGCAGCCCCAAAGGGCAGCACCCAGGCAGAAGGGACATGCAGGATTTGCTTCCCAAAGCACAAGGCTACACCCTAAAAATAAACCCCACAAGCAAGTGAAAGCAAATATTTTTCAGTCCCCTATTTGCCTAAATAAATTGCAGACGCTGCAATTATCCAAATGATTGCCTTGGCGGTGGGTAATGCCAGCCTAGGGAAAATCCACATCCCAGGGGGCTGCAGCACATCCTGGGACAAGATCCGAGGAGCCTCCAAAGGGTGGGCACAGCACTGGGGTGAGAAAAGAACACCTGAACCCCTGGAAAATGCAGCTGTTACAGCAAATCATCTGTCCCACAGCTGGAGCTACCCAGGAGCCGGGTGTGGGACAGTGGCAAGGCTGCAGCTCCCAGGGAAAGCCCAAACCCAGGCTGCAGCAGCGTTCCCTTCTCCTCACCCACAGAGCCGGTCACCACTCAGCACCCGGCGATGGAGAACTGTGAATCAGAGCTGCTGAGGGCACAGAAACATCCCGGGAGGGCAGGAGGCACCGAGGAGCTCAGCCTGGCAGAGCAGAGAGCTCAGGAGAAGGGTCTGAGCTGAGAGCAAAACTTCCTCTGCCCTGAAATACGGAGATGGGGAAACACAGCAGGGCAGCAAAGCCGAAGGAAAATACAGGAGGAGAGACTTGCAGGGTGTCGAGGGGAAATGGTTATGATCCAACCCCTCACCTTGCCCGTGCAGAATGATTAAAGTTCTTGCACAGAAATCAAAAACGGAGCCAGCATGTTTGCCAAGCCCTCAGCTCCTCCACCCAGCGCTGGGTCACCTCTGACACCCCTAAATAATCTCCAGGAAGAAAGAACAGTCCCAAATCCTTCGAGTTTACAGCCTGAAGCTTGGAAAAACGTAACAAAAATAATTGGACAAAAAGTTGAAAACTTATGATGTCCCCAAAAAAAAAAAGAAAAAAGTTTCTGCAGTTTGCTTCTGAAAAATTTCCTACTGCTTTTTTGGGTTTGTGGGATCATTAAAATAGCTGAGCTGGGAACGTCATTGCCTTGGTTGGTTTGGCTAATAAAGAGTACCTTCTGGGCTGGAACAGTGGGGATGTTTATGGGGGAAAAAAGGCTTTTTGTGAAGAAAACTGAGTCAACTATTGATATGCAAAATAGACCGAATGATTATTTATATAACAAACTATTCTAACGTGATCAAACTTTAAATATTAAAAAAAGCCCAACCCAACACTTTGGCAGAAAAGGGACTAAAAGCAGCATTCCTGGTGCCAGAATATTGCTAAATGAGAGGTTGTATTAATGGATTTATACCTCTTGTGTGAGGGCCCTCCTGCCACAGAGACAGCTCAGGTGGAGGCATGGGGTGTTGTGGAAACAACCTTGGCCAAACACTTGAAAATTCCATAAATGCAGAGGAGACAGATAAATTTTTTTTGCTATTTTTGGGCGGGAGGAAGGAAGAGGCTTGAAAAATGTAAATATTCAAATGCAATTTTTCCTCCAGAATGCTATTTTGCTCATGCTATTCTCCTAACAAAAGGAACTCCTCCCGTCCTTCAGAGTGAAGGGACAGGCTGGAGCCCAGGAATTAGGGAATGTTTCACTGACTTCAGTCAAAGCTGCTTGTAGGGAAATTTAACCACAAGCCTAAATCCCCACAGGACTCGTCCCTAAGTGAATTCCAAAGCAGAACAAAAATTAAAGATTGAAGATTAAAAATAAAAAAAAAAATTTAAAAAACCCCAAACCACATCTCCTATGAGGAAAAGTCAAGACAGAAATGGAAAATTCCTTGCTGGCAAGGATGCTAATTGCATACCTTGTGCTAGGAGCTGAATATCATAAATTTCTACATATATATTTAATTAGGTTAATTTGCAAACCGTAGACATATGTCTGCTTAAAGCAGACAGGAACATTTCATTTTATACATTTTAAATCTCACATAATGAACTCCAATCACAAGCAGTGTTTGTGCTGCAGGAGGGCGGCCAGGGAGCTCCCTGGCCAAGGAGGGAAGCACAAACACTCCCCCCTCACACAAACAAACAGCCACAAACGGGGCTCATCTCCTCCACCTTATCAGGAGCCGAAAGCCAACGCAGCATTCTCAGCAAATCTGCTTTTTGGCAACTAAACCGAATCAGATTACACAGGGGGAAAAAAAAAAGAAAAACCAAAAAAAACAAACAAACAAAAAAAAACCCAAAAAAAAAAACCACCAAAAAACCCACAAATATAAAAATTTAAATACATGCAAGATTTCAGGAAAAGGGACCTCGATTTTGTGGTTTTTGTGTTTTTTCTCGTGTACGAGGGGCACCACTATTCCCACTGAGGATCATGGAGAACATCCACAGCTGGAAGGGACCCACAGGATCATCAATCCAACCCCAGCCCTGCCCAGACCCCCCAACAACCCCACCCCGGGCACCCCTGGCAGCGCTGTCCAAACGCTCCTGGAGCTCTGGCAGCCTCGGGGCCGGGACCATTCCCTGGGGAGCCTGGGCAGTGCCCAGCACCCTCTGGGGGAAGAACCTTTTCCCAAAATCCAGTAAATGCTCCAATGGACTCTGCCTGCATGCCTGTGGCAGGCCCTGAGGCACCGTTCCCAGCCCACGGGGACACGATGTGGGTCCGGCTCTGGATGGAAGCTGCACCTGAACCGGCTTTGGGTGATTTCCATTTCCTGTTCCTTGCCCAGCTCCCTCCCTGGCTCCTGGCACAGCGGGTGCCCTCCAAGGCTCTCTCTGGCGTGTCCTAACCAACCCTGTGAAGCAGTAATGCCAATTCTAGCTGCTGTTATCGCCAACCAGCCAAATTTAAAGGTCTCTGAAATAAAGACACGTGAGAAGGTAAAAATATCCCTCCCTTGGAGGGTGTATGCAGCAACCCCAATGGCATCAACCATAAACAAGGGACGCCCTGAAGCCAAGGCCAAACACAGCCCAGGGCAACTCTCCTGGTGGTCAGGTATGGATTCCTTCGCTGGTGAAGTCCATCCCCAGCCCCGCCAGCCCCCACCAGTCCCACCAGCACCCCCAGGGCCACCAAATGCCAGGCCCCAGCCAGTCCCCCTGTGTCACTGCCACAGCCAATGCCCCTCAACAGCTTCAACAGCATCCCCTGACTGCAAAGAGAAATCCCACTGATTCCCAGGGCGTTTTCAGATCCCCTCTGCCACCAGCCTGGTCCAAATCCAGCCGTCCCTCCCTACAAAGGTTTCCAAAATGCTTGCACAAATTCCAACAGGTATTTTATTCCCAGCCAATAATTACACTGCATTCTTACAACTCTCTCTTCTCACCCTCAAAATTACAAATATCTCACAAACGCCAGTGAAAGCTCGGGATCTGCAGCCCACAGACTGAGGCGCATCAGACCTCAAGTGACAGATTTACACCCAGAAAAGCAGGAGCTATTCTGGGTTTCGAGCCAGAGCCCTGCTGGGGCTGCCTGCACACAGATCTCTGGGATGCTCCCAGCTCAGCCTCCAAACTGCATCCACCAGCCTGCAGACTTAACATAAGAAATTGTGCAAATCTGCTAAAATCGGGTTTCATTCATTCATTCATTCTCTCCTTGTGTAGCCAAGTAAATAGAACAGTAGTAAAAAAAAAAAACAAAAATCTCACCAAAATACAGACAACTCAATCTCAAGCATGCACCCCAAAGGCTCTGCAGCACCTCAAGCCCTGCCAGGCCCCTGAGCACGCTCTGCTCCCAGTGGGGCCAACCCACGTCACTCCAGGTTTTCCTCCAGGTTCCCCTCCCGGCTCTCCCACACCAGCAGAGCTGCTGGCTTTGGTTGCAGTTTTGAAAACTGAGGTTTAATACTTCTAAAAATAGGTCTAAAGCAATTAAATACTTGCACCAAAATTGTTCTCAACATACTGGAAGCAGTAAATGACGGCCCTTCAACGCGAGCACACCCAACTTCTGCAAACTGACTTCTGCTGCTATTTCCAGGCAGGAAAGGATACCTACACCCACACAGAGCAAAAAATTAACTTCCATAAAATTACTGCTGCCTGTGTGTATCTAGTAAAATGAAATCACAGCAAATATTAAATCCTGAAGAGCCTGGAGACACAGTGGTGCTATCGGGACACCAGCACTGGGGTGAGACCACATTTGGCCCATCCAGCCTGGCTCAACTCACTGCCAGTGGAAAGGTCTGGCAAACGCAGCCGCTCTCACTTCCACCAGTGCTGAGATATCAAACCTCGGGTGATAAAACCCCTGATCTCTAAACCAGGGCAGGAAACACCATGGAGCTCCTGTGTTCCTGGCCCACGCACAACACGGACCCAAGAGCCCTCAGAGCATCCCAGACCCCCTGGAGAACCTCACTCTGCATCCAGGAGTGTCTCAGGCACATCCATATGCACGAACACGCAGGCACAGGTATTGATCCCTCAAATACATCTGGCAACTCCTCGACAGCTTCAGCAGCTCATCTCTGCTCCGCTCCGACATTGGTGCTTCCCTTTGTCAGCCCCTTATCAGGGCAGGCAAATTCTCCAGGCTCCACTTCTCCACTTCCAGCCTTATTTTCCACACTACACCAGCCAAATATAGATGTGAAACAAGCAGGAGTGTTGGCAATCACGAGCAAGGAAAGCCTTGCCTATATAATTAAATCTTTGCAGGTACAGTGCAGCAGCGAAACCTTTCTAAGCACACACTGGAGTGCCTTGGTAATGCAGGGGAGGGAAATAAAGGGAGAAGAGGAGGGGAGAGACTCCCAGGGAAAGCTGTTCTGGCAGAGGAACTGGCGCAGTGACATTGGTCCCATCACCAAAAGGCACAAGGCACGGCCACCCTCGGCCCTTCCCGTGGGGACAGCCCCATGCCAGGCTGACCCAGAGCTCTGCAATTTCACCCCAAAAGGGCCACGTGGCCTCCAGCTTCTCCAGAGGAGCACAACTCCTTCAACCACAAGTCCCATCACCTCGCAGGAGCCTGAAAGTCTGCCCTGACCTCGGCCAGGAGTCCCCTGGGCACACCCACACCCACGGAGGCACAAGCAGGGGGTCCAGCTGGTTTGACCCCCGCAAGGGAGGGCAGAACGTGCCCTGTGCCTCCCACACTGCCCCTGCTCCCCCGGCTGCCCCAGGCAGGTCCCAGCTGGAGCAAGAGCTGGAGCTGGCACAAGCCCCGGCCGCCCCGTCAGTGAACCAGAGCTAATGGCCCCCGAACTGCCAAAAACCTGAGAGACAGCACAAGGACTCTTCTGCAGGGTACAGGGGAGTTCAGTTAGGGTCTGGATTCTCATCTACCCGTGTCACTCGCACACGGCTCGTGCCCTCTGTGCTGTGTCCTTCCCCGAAAGCACCGCTCAGAATACGAAGCTTCTTCACAGCTGCACTTTCAAGGAGTACAGGGAGAATTTTCTTTACTTAATCTCTTTTTTTCTGCCACTGCTCACTTTGGGAGACTCCAACAAAGTGAAACGCAAGTAACTCTGAAAGGCACTGTGCAGCCTGCCCAGCAGCTCCCTGTGCATTTACACCCTCAGTGGTGCTGGAGTCCAAACCCCACGTCACAGGAGATCTGGGTCCATCCTCCGGGGGCTGACCAGCACAAGACATTCAGTGTCAGCAAAGCAACTTCAGTGTGGGAAGAGCCCTCAGTGCCGAGCCCAGCCCGAAGGATGACCAGCACTGACACCAGCCCCAGCAGCAGCTCTGAGAGCCCTCAGCAGGACACGGCAGAAAAGGTCCAGGGATGAGGGGATCCAATGGACTCAGGGTCTGAGAATCACATGTCAGCCAGGGGACCACTCTGGGTGGCACTATGAACACAGGGCAGAGCACGCAGGGCAGCTCTGATGTCTCCAGCGGGCTTGTGACACGGGAAGAGACCTTCTCTGCACAAATGGCATCTCCTCAGCCTTTCCCCTCTCCCAGAGGAGACAGGAGGGAGCAGCAACACCTCCCATATCCCCCGGCTCCCCTGGACATGCAGCAGCCCCATCCCGGCTTCCCCAAGGCCAGGCAGGGGCAGCAGGCACCGAGCCCGGAGCCCCCACATGGCTGCAGCCCTGGGTTTTGGGGAGAAACCATCAACTCAACCTGCTGCTTATTATTTATGACCTTTACATTTTGCACCCTCTTGGTTATGTTCTCAAGCAAAAAGCTCTCCCTATACCTGTGGTGTATATTATATATCATGAATTACATTGATTAATTTTTTCCACTCCCTTTCTGTTATAACTTTACCCCACCCTCACTGCCAGCAGAGCTGCCCAAGGTCCCACCCAGGGCCCCTTCCCGACACACCCCGTGCCACTGCCTTCCCCAGCCCCTTCTGCCACTCCTGGTGCCATCCTTTAAAAATTCAGCTCTCACGTGACGAGGCAGAGCCACTGTGACAAGCTGCACCAGAGCCCCGTGCCCCTGATGAAAGACACATTGCAAGTGGTTATTTTTCATATACTATCCATGGTAAACAGCAGCATTCATTTCTATTCCCTTGCTCCAGACAAATCAATGATTGTTAATGCAAAGTCAACACGTCCAGATGTAGTTTGCATACTAGTTAACCACTAAATTGGCATCACATAGTACAAAATAATCAAGAGACATTCAAGGAACCAAACAAAAGCAAAAAGGAGGCAGCTGACTAGCAATTAATCCATAAAAGACCTTTAAAAATTAGAAACTTCTTCCCCAGAAAACACAGTATGGCCAAGCTGAATCCATAAATGTGAAATTCCAAATGTGTACAATGCTGGATGCACAGAAATGTAGAAATTCCAAGAAATAAATATCTCCTGGGGCCACTTCCCCATGTCCCTTGCCAAAAAGCACCCACAGCCCCCAGCAGCACTGGCAGTCCCTGCCCAGGCACCTGTGCCCCTCACCCTGCGTGGTACATTATGCACAAACAGGGCCTGATCTGGCAAACCTCCGACAAAATTCCCATTTTGGGGTGGCTCCCCACAACTGCAGGACCAGCCTTGCATGTTTTGCAGCTCCCAACACAGCCATAACCACCTACAGGCACCCAGGCATGACCCAGAGCAGGCACAGCGCCCAGCGTGGCACCCGCGGGCTCTGGGCACGCAGGGAACCCTTGGGATGAGCCACGCGCTCCCTGCGCGCCCCGATCCCACACGGCTGGCCGGCCACACGCTGCCCCGTGCCATTCCCGGAGTGCCCAAGCTCAGGATGGCCAAGCAGAGGCCACCGGTGGCTCCATGGGCAGTGCCAGGGGCCTGACAGTGCCACCCACCCAAGCCAGCGTGGCTCCATGGGGAGTTGGGCCATGGGGAGCTGGGATATGGGGAGAGAGTTGGGCCATGGGGAGAGAGTTGGGCCATGGGGAGAGAGCTGGGCCATGGGGAGAGTTGGGCCAAGGGGAGAGAGTTGAGCCATAGGGAGTTGAGCCATGGGGAGTTGAGCCATGGGGAGAGTTGGGCCATGGGGAGAGAGTTG